>VDFB02071546.1:0-31180 GCA_007258455.2 Sequoia sempervirens | reverse complement strand
TATCTATCCCCTTGCTTTATTCTGCTCCTACCTTTATACTTGCTTCATTTTGGTCTTCTATGAGAATTCTTTCCAATCTCGTCCACTTCTCAGAATCTACTTCTACTTTGCATTCTTCCATTTGTTGAACACTTAAATTTGCTAGAGTATCTACAACCTCTACAATAACCTCTCTCAGTTTTTTTTATCTCATAGTCATTTTTTTGAGGTGTCCAATTTTGACTTGATGGAAAAAGTGTCAATTGCAATGAATGTAAAGTTGCAAAGTGGTGCAACTTCATTCTACAACTCATGTGACCAAATAGACTGTTCCAACACATCTGAATGGGTATATTTATGCTATGCATGGTCCTCTTTTGCACCCAAACATGCAGAATCATTTCGAGCTACGTTCAATCGGATCGATCCCTTAAGAGTCCAAAGTACAAAAGGGAAACAATTTTTGATATACTATTACTTAGAAATTGTGAAGCTTACGAACTCTTCATCTGTTCCTATGGGATCACGTTGGGCCCCTCAACAATAACCTCTCTCAGTTTTTGTTATCTCGTAGTCATTTTTCCGTGGTGTCCTATTTTCACTTGATGGAAAAAAAGTGTCAAATGCAAGCAGTGTAAAGTTGCAAAGTGGTGCAACTTTTGTTTTGCAACTTCTGTGACTAAACAAACTATTCCAATGCATCCAAATGGGTACATTTATGTTATGCATGGTTCTCTTTCACACCCAAACATGCAAAATCACTCTGAGCTACATTCAAGCGACTCGATCCCTTAAGGGTCCAAAGTGCAAAAGGGAAAAATATTTGACAGGCTATTACTTGAAAAATGTGGTGCTTACAAACTCTCCATCTGAGCCTGTGATATTGCGTTGGGACCCTCTACATCTGATCTTGGAGTGGTTTTCCTGTGGTGCTTACAAACTCTCCATCTGATCTTGGAGTGGTTTTCCCGTGGTGTCCAATTTTTACTTGATGGAAAAAGTGTCAAATACAAGCAGTGCAAAGTTGCAAAGTAACTTGCAAATTTTGTTTTGTAATTCATGTGACCAAAAAAA
The DNA here is from genome assembly GCA_007258455.2 of Sequoia sempervirens. NCBI lineage: Eukaryota > Viridiplantae > Streptophyta > Pinopsida > Cupressales > Cupressaceae > Sequoia > Sequoia sempervirens. The sequence goes on along the minus strand of VDFB02071546.1, from coordinate 30,127 downwards.
TTATTCCAACATGTCTTGATGGGTGGGTTTATGCTAGGCATAGTCCTCTTTTTCACCCAAACACACAGAATCACTCTAAACTACATTCAACTAGTAGAATCCCTTAAGAGTCTAAATAGCAAACTCGCTACAATCTTCGACGGGTTGTTACTCAGACACCGTGATGATTATAAACTTCTCATTTGAGCCTATGGGATCATGTTGGGACCCTCTACAATAACCTCTCTCATTTTTTTCTATCTTGGAAGCATTTTCCCGTGGTGGCGAATTTACACATGGGGAGAAACTTGTCAAATGTAAGTAGTGGAAAGTTGCAAAGTGGTGCAACTTTCATTCTACAATTCGTGTGATAAAATGAATTTTTCCAACATATTTGGGTGGATAATTTTATGCTAGGAATGGTCATCTTTCATACCCAAACATGTTGAATCACTCTGAGCTACATTCAACCGGTAGAATTCCTTAAGAGTCCAAAATGCAAAATGGCTACAAACTGCAACATGTTACTTGAATACCGTGATGCTTAGAAACTTCTCATCTAAGCCTATGGGATCATGTTGGTCCCCTCTATAATAACCTCTCTTAGTTTTCACTATCTTGGAGGCGTTTTCCCGTGGTGGTGATTTTTCGTTTGGTGAAAAAGTTGTCAAATGCAAGTAGTTGAAAGTTGCAAAGTGGTGCAACTTTTGTTTTGTAACTCGTGTGACCAAACGAACTATTCCAATGAATCCAAGTGGGTATGATTATGCTAGGCATGGTCCTCTTTCACATCAAAACACGTTGAGTTTCTTTGAGCTACATTCAACCAAAAAAATCCCTTAAGAGTCCAAAGTGCAAAATGGCTGCAAACTTTAGCATGTTGTTACTTAGATATCATGATGCTTAGAAACTTCTCATCTGAGCCTATAGGATTTTGTTGGGCCCCTCTACAATAACCTCTCTTGGTTTTCACTATCTCGAAGGAATTTTCCCGTGGTCACAAATTTTCACTTGGGGAAAAAGTTGTCAAATGTGAGTAGTTGAAAGTTGCAAAGTGGTGAAAATTTCATTCTACAACTCATGTGACCAAACAAACTATTCGAACACATTCAGGTAGGTATTTTTATGCTGGAAATGGTCCTCTTTTGCACCCAAACATGTTGAATTGCTTTGAGTTATATTCAACTTACAAAATCCCTTAAGACTCCAAAATTCAAAATGGTTGCAATCTTCGATGGATTGTTACTCAAACACTGTGATGCTTAGAAACTTCTTGTATAAGCCTATGAGATTGCATCAGACCCCTATACAATAATCTCTCTAAATTTTCACTATCTCAGGGCCGTTTTCCCATTGTGGTGAATTTTCACTTGGGGAAAAAGTTGTCAAATACAAGTAGTTGAAAGTTGCAAAGTGGTGCAACTTTTATTTTGTAACTCATGTGACCAAACAGACTATTCCAACACGTCTAGATGGGTATTTTTATGCTAAGAATAGTCCTTTTTCACACCCAAACATGCAGAATAGCTCTGAGCTATGTTCAACCGACTCGATCGCTTAAGGGTCTAAAGTGCAAAAGTGAAACAATCTTTGACATGCTATTACTCAGAAACCATGATGCTTACAAACTCTTCGTTTGAGCCCACGGGATCATGTTGGGTGCCTCTACAATAACATCTCACAGTTTTTGTTATCTCAAAGTAGTTTTCTCGTGGTGTTTAGTTTTCACTTAATGGAAAAAGTGTCAAATGCAAGCAGTGTAAAGTTGCAAAGTGGTGCAACTTTTATTTTGCAACTCATGTGACCAAACAAACTATTCCAACGCATCCCGATAGGTACGTTTATGCTAAGCATGGTCCTCTTTCACACTCAAACACACAGAATCGCTTTGAGTTATGTTCAATCAACTTGATCCCTTATGATGGCATACAAAACAATCGAAAAGAGAAACATACACACGATGGTTGAGAAGTCTAAGTTTTCCACACAAAAAGCATATGATCATCTTCAAGTCTAGCAAGCACAAGATGTTTTTTAATTATCCTCCTTTCCCTTACAATAATATACAACCAATTGTAAATGTGTACAATGGTGGAACTTGGAAACATTTTATTTTTCCTCAATTAACAACTTTGGTTGTGAAGCATTTTGTCATTTTCATTTGAAATGATTCACTATGCTTGAAAATTGGAGTCTAAGAGAAACAAGTGATGCTATCACGTACATTTAGTATTTGGTGTGATAAATAAATTTTCCACCATTGAGTCCAATTCCTATACAAGAAATAATATTGCAAAAAGTTGACATATACATCTTTTGACATGTTTATATGGTGATGGATCAAGAACATAACACTTCATTTTGCACTATGAGGATTATGTTGTGAAAATGTTTAAAGACTATTCAAGATAAATGTTCGTATAATAATGTGTCAAGAAGTTAACTACTCATCATCTACTATGAATATTATGTTTTTTACTTGTATTGTGAAGATTATGTATCATTTGCTTAATTGAGTTGTTCCAATCAAAAGATTAAATATATTGGAATCTTTTTATGAAGCATTTCATGGAATAACAATTGAAAACGTGTTTTTTTCTTTTAGATAAAGCATTTCATGGAACTCTTTGGATTAAAATAAATTGAGATATGGAAGAACAAGGGAGCACTAGGAAATACATTGCTCAAGGATCTTAAATAAGCCTTCTCTCCTGTTGCAATTTTGGGTGGATTATTACTTTCAAAGTATTGGGAATGCTTTGCCTATTTTCTAGTTGGCAGTTGTCATTCTAGAAGGCCAATCTCTTGATATATTTTATACTCATTCTTAATCAATTATCAAATTAATAATCAGTGCAATTATTTATAGTTAATCTTTTCATTCCAATTTGTACAATTTTGGAATTTGTAACTCTACTACTATTCCTAGAAATATTGTAGTTGTTTAGCATCGACTAATAAAGTTGTTTAGCATCAATCAATTAATATTCAAGAAAAATAATGAAGAACATCAATGATCAATGCTAGGGCTAACCAATTAATAAGTATACACACGAATAATTCAAGCATGTACATGTGAATAAGGGAAGCACAAGTACTCAAAAACACGTAAGCCTTGAAGTTTACACATGAATACATAGTATACACAAATTAATACAAAGTGTATGCATGAATACAAGGTATACACATGAAAACACGTAAGTCACAAATATACATTGGAATACATGTAAGTCACAAAGTATACATGTAAGTTGTAAAGTATACACTTGAATACACGTGACATATCTATTGATCAATGGATTTATAATGAAAATAGGGACACCATCAATAAAAAATATTTCTATTAACCAAATAGTCATGTAGGCATACATCAATATATGTCGATATAACTATAAAATATATGTACAAAATAGCCATATAGGCTTATGAGAATGTCAAATAGGAATACAATGTCAAATATATCCAATACATAATATGTACAAAAATGGCATATGGGCATACAACAAAGGGCTTTGGAATCAAAATTCATTTCTCTCCACGCTCTCAAAATAAACTCTTTCCCTTTGCTTGTCAATTAGATGGAGATACGTCTGTCACTCATTTATGCTATGTTCAAGGAGTGCTCCTAGTGCTCCTCTTAGGGTTTAGTTCTTGGTCAAGTCTTATCTTTTACAATAATAAGTAAAGACATTAATATATAGAAATTACATTATAAAAAATGATATATTTAACAAAATAATCACTTACCACCATATGATGATCACTCTCCACGAGGGAAATATTTAAGTGCCCATGCTAAGGCATACTAAAGCCCTGTATAAACCATCCAAATAGAAATTAAACTATGAATCAATAATGGTTTTATTATTCGCTTAGAACTAACATCTATAACAATGAATGTAAATTGAAATTTAGTAATTTGCCTCATACCTCCCTTGTCAGAGCCATCGAGGACTCTATAGCAGATGAAATATTGATCTCCATTACCCTATGGAAATTCAGAGGTGTATCTGCTTGCAACATCTGAAAATTAAATAACAAATTATTCAATTGAACAAAAACTACAATAGCGATCCACATCATGGCTTATAATGTATGAGATAATGAACGGAATTTTGTGTACGTATTAAACTATATATTTCTGACTATCATGATTACTATTTTCCCTATCCATATCTTGTTCAAAAGCACATGTTTTTAGGATTTTACCCATAGAAGCAAGGTGGTGAACCATTTGATAAAATTCTTTCATATACATGTACGATAACTATGGTGGCATAGAGAAGGCAGTGAACTATTTGAAAAAATGCCTCAAAGAAATAGGGTCTCATGGTGATGGAATGTCATTACAAACAAATGTGTCATGGCATTCCATCACCATAAGACTGCATTTCTTTAAGGAATTTTTTCAAACAGTTCATTGCATTCTCTATGGTATTATACTTGGATGGGATGGATGGAATAGAGTTATGTGTAGGATAATGATGGGCCAAAAAGTGGTGATATGATGGGTATGTGTAGGGTATGTGTCTAATGAATTTTTTTATCCAAAATTGATGAAACAAAAAGAGTTTTTAAAGAAGATTCTCAACTCTCCACCAATATAAATTATACTTTACTTTGAATTTAATAAATAATTATTATTCATTTTCTATTTGAATTACAACTAAAGTCCTAATTGATACACTGATTGAAAAACATCCATAGCTTTCAAATGGTATCACATTTTTTGAATCCAAAATTTTGCATCACATTCTATGCTTCAAAGACTATAGGATTAAAAAAAATTTGAATTTCATGAAATTTTGATGAAGTTAAGGTGGTCATACATACAAGTTTTTTATATTTTTTAAAAGTTGTAATAAAAAAAATTCATAATTACTCATTTACTCCTCGAAAAAAAATATACAAAAAATAATGCATCACATCTAGACATGAGTCCTCTACATATATCTAAAATATTATCATCTTATTGTGGTTAGGGTGGTCAGACAAACACCTACTTCTTATTTTTTCCCTAAAATTTAGGTACTACTGCATTGTAATTTCAAATTTTCACCAATTAGATTTTTTTTTATATAAATAAACCTAGTAGTTTAGAAAATAAATTCAATTTGCTAAATACTCTATTCTTACATATTTTTGAAATAATGTAGATAACTTATTGAATTTTTTATGTCAAGTTGCCTAACTCTGATTTTTATGAATTTTTTGCCACTTAAGGGCCTATTTTTTCCATGATGATCCTGCACAACCCATAGTGTATTCTTGGTTATGAGTTGGAGGGTGATCATGACATGAAGAGGGAGTGGTGGGGACATGAAAAAGTGGAATAAAAGGTGGAAGGTTCCATGGATTGGTAAATTGAGGATGTTGACCTTGAAAAGAATTTGGAGGGGAATTTTTGTTAATGGGTTGGTTTCTATTCTTCAAGCAGTGAGTTTTTTGAAAAAATGCCTTAGAGAAATGTGGTCTCATGGTGATGAACACATTTCTTCAAGGAATTTTTTCATACTACTCACTTCCTTGACTATGATATTGCTTACTATTATGCTTTGATATATTTTTTCCAAGCATCCATAGTTTGTTGGAAAGCACCTATTTTAGGCTTTTAGCCATACTAGCAGCCCGAAGTGAGTAGTTTGATAAAATTCTTTGGTACACATGTATGGAAAATGTGGTAGCATAGAAAAGGTGGTGAGTTGTTTGAAGAAATTCCTCGAAGAAATGTGGTCTCATGTTGATGGAATGGCATTCCATCACCATGAGACCGCATTTCTTCTAGGTATTTTTTCAAACTACTCACTGCCTTGTCTATGCTATTGCTTACTATTATACTTTGATAGATTTTTTCCAAGCATCCATAGTTTGTTGGAAATCACCTTTTTTAAGCTTTTAGCCGTAGTAGTGAGGAAATGAACTATTTGATAAAATTCTTTGGTAGACATGTATGGAAAATGTGGTAAAATAGAAAAGGCGGTGAGCTGTTTGAAAAAGTGCCTCAAAGAAATTGGGTCTCATGGTGATGGACATCACCATGAGACCGCATTTCTTTGAGGAATTTTTACAAACAACTCATTTCCTTGTCCATGTTATTGCTTACTATAATTCTTTCATATATTTCTTCCAAGCATCCATAGTATAGACAAGACAGTAAACTATTTGAAAAGATGCCTCAGTAAAAAGTGGTCTCATGGAATTCCATGAAAAGCAAATACAATTGGAAGTTGCTCCTACTTATTGCTTATTCTATGTGAAGTAATTGCATCGCTGCTTATGTTGACTTTCTAACCAACTATATTGTAGTTGAAAATTTGTAATCTATCAACATTTAGTTATTATTTATCTAATGTGAAGTAATGCTTTGAGTTTGAAAGATGTACAATGCAACATAATCAACGATATGAATATAAAATACACAAATCTATTAAGTACAATTCATTAGTTAAACTCTTTATTCTATTACTTGTGTGTAGGTTTGTTTAAATCCACTGGCACTGGGAGGTGTTCCCTCAAAACCTCCAATATTAGCCTATTCAACATCCAAAATCACATATTAGAATACCATTCATAAAACAATGTTATTAACATGTAATAAGTTTATAATTGTTTACTAGTTACATACCTCAACATTAGATGCAATGGAGAAATAAGCAGGTGTAAGACTGGTGTATCCAATATCAACACTATGACCATGAAATTTTATTAAAATCTTAAAACTAAATTAATTAATCTTCCATTTCAAAATTGAAATTTAATAAATTAAATTCAATAAACATGCTAACATTTACTTGAGAATTGATGTCATAGGCCTCATTCAAAATGTTAGCTTCCCTCACCATCTCAATAGTTGCAAACGTATCTCATGTAGCAGCCTTCTGAGAGTCGATGGGGTCATATGAACAAATCGCCCTGCAAGCCTGACACAAATGGGATCGAAGCCCACCCTTCAAAGACTCCCTTGGATGGTGTTGTAGTATAGGGCTGGCATGCTGGATGACACTCTAGGTCAAAGAGCTGATGGCCTGCAAAGTCTCTACCTCAACACTCTCCTTTGCGATGGAAGGGATAACGATGTGCTCATGAGGCAGGGGTGATCCCACAATACTGGTTTATAATTTTTGGCCAAACTAGACACTAAACTTTTTTTTTCTAACTAAATATTCACTTTCAAGCACCTATAGCGGCTAAACCACAAGGAATTTGAAAATGATGCAAACTAGTGATTTGTGACATTTTGTTTGTAGATTCTAATTTTTTTTTTTCAAAAATTTTGGAATTAGATTGCACTTATTTTTCCATCTCCTTTGAAAACTATTTTTTTCAGTAAACACCATTTTTAAGGAGTGACACTCACTGTATAACACATAACTATTTTCCATGAAGGATAAAATTATATTTTTTTTGAATTTAGATTTGTAACTATGATATCTAGTGCTTCCAATTGGTTTCGTAGTGTTTTATTGAATATTTTTTCCTTAATCAAGTTTCGAAGTCAAACCAATTACAATTCAAACATAAGCAGACTATATAACAACTTTTTTTTGTATGTGTCAAAATTCAAAAGAAAAATTGTTGGATCAAGGACTTCAATATCTGGTGCACTCATATTTTTCAAATTTTTTTTGATAATATTCTATTTTTCTACATGTGTTGAACAAAGAGCTTGATTTTCAGTGGAAAACCTACATTCACAAGAAATAAAAAATAAATATAATAATAAAATTAAATTTATTTAAAATTATACTTTTTGGGAATGTTATAATAAGGAATACATACAAAAAAAAAATTAAATGGCTTCATTTAACCCCCAAAAAGGTAAATCAAAAGTGGTTTTTTATCAGCATTTTGGTAGGTGTAAAGGAGACTCTGTTATAGGTATGGTTTAAAATTAGCAGGGTTCTATCCAAGGGGGTTTGATCTAAGGTAGTTTGATCAAACCCTCTTTAATTAGAATGATTTAAATGGAACTTTTTTAAGGCTTAAATAATTATATTTTCTAAAATTATGTGATTTCAGCAAAAATCAGAATCTCCCAAAAATTGTAAACCAACTTTGTGGGATCACCCGTGGCCTAGCGAGAGGTCATCTCGATTTCTGCCTAGGATCTTGATGTGCAACAGTTCTATCTTGATCCAACCACCCACCTCTCCCCTGGAAGTCCCTCATATCAAAATAATTCAAGATTTTTTTCAAGATGAACTCATAGTATAGTTTCCTCAGGAAATATTGCAGGACTTCACAATTGTTGCATGGTGGGTAATAAAAAATGATGTACCACCTATCCCAAAAAAAGGTCCTAATCTGTTGGTGGTTGCACTAATGGATATGAAACCTCTTCGCATTGAGGTTAAGATTTGCATTTGTGCCTGGGTCAGTGAATAATGAGAACAAATCTAATTTTGTAAGTTTTTTATCTTTTACATCTTTATATGATAATTTATCTCGGTAATAATCCCTAGCTACTTGCCTCCTATCTTGCCAACTAGTTAATTGTTTGTTGATTGAATCTACATGGTTTAACATTTCTTTGAGTGAAGTTGCAAGGTTCATTCTTTCCATGGTTGAACCATTTGGATTCTTCAACCTCGTGATTAACTCCTCAATTTTTTTTCATTGTTTGCAATTTCACTCATTAATTTTTGTTGAGTTCCAAGAGGATGTTCAGGGATTGGTGGAGGAGATTGTTGTTGTGGTTGTTCAACTTGAGCATTTTGTTGATGTTGTTGTTGTTGTGCTTGTTGAGGATTTTGTTCCTCTTGTTGTTGTTGTGCTTGTTGAAGATTTTGAAGAGGGTTTGCAGATTCATTAACATCTCCTACAAATTCAAAAAATAAATATTAAAAACAACCTAAAACTAACAAATTCACAACAAAAAACTAACAATCCTTACCTCTCAAACCTCCTCATCAATGTGGCAGCATCCTAGTGATGAAACAACAACAATTTAACAAAAAAACTTGCTAGATGGCTCCTCCTAGAACGTGAGCACAAAAATGAAGGGTTTTGACTGTGGGCAGAAAAAAAAGTCACAATGAAAATGATTTTGAATTCCTTTTTTTTTTTTTGAATACCTCATAACGCGAGTGTGTTATAACGCACTCACATTATAGGCTCGTTGTGGCCAAGCCTTAGGCTCAACACACCAAGCCATAAAATGAGCTTGTTATAACGTGATCATGTTATGAGCTTTCAAAACTTTTTAAAAAATTTGGCCACAAATTGGCCCCCCATATTTTTGCACCCTCCCATATCAAGATACATATGATAACTCGAAAGCATGGATCAATATGCATAATGGATTTTCTTTCCCTTTGATAGGCTCGATAGATCTCCTTTTAAAAGTGGGACCAAAAACATTAACTGTTTCATTTTCCATCATTCCACAATTGAACCAATTTTGTGTGAAGCTAGGTTATCCATGGCTTAGCTCCATGAATGTCATCTCTTTGGTTGTGCATAAATTTCTAAAGTTTTCATTTGATAATGCTATCTTCACCGTGCATCATAGAAAATTTAATCTTTCCTCAGCAAAAGGGAATTTTTGACTAGATTACTTTTGGCCCAAGCCTATGCAACCTATCAAGCCTCGTGAATATTTATTTTTCAAATCATATCAAAAATTTAAGGCAAAGAAAATAGCATAATTATCCCTTCGCAATATGCCTTAACCTATGATCGAACCAACTATCCTTGAAAAAAAAATGATTGAACCAGAAACACTTCCGAACATACAAGAACAACCTATAGACCAACCTCGTGCAACTTCCTATAAAATACCATGAGACAACACAAGAAATCTCGTTGTCCCTCCTAGAGTCAAACAAGTTTACAAAGTCAAAGACATGTGATTGTTTGTAGATTACAAACTCAATAAAAAAACAATGGGTATGTGCAGGATCATCATGGAAAAAATAAGCCCTTAAGTGGCAAAAAATTTAGAAAAATCAGAGTTAGGCAACTTGATGTAAAAATTTGAATAAGTTATCTATATTATTTAAAAAATATGTAAGAATAGAATCTGTAGCAAATTGAATGTATTTTCTACACTCCTAAGTTTATTTAAAAAAAAAATCTATTTGGTGAAAATTTGAAATTTCAATGCAGTAGCACTTAAATTTTAGGGAAAAAATAAGAAGTAGGTGTTTGTTTGACCACCCTAACCATAATAAAATGATAATATTTTTTTATAATATTTTAGATATAATTAGAGGACTCATGTTTCGATGTGATACATATTTTTTTGTAGTTTTTTCTAAGTAAATAGTTAATTATGAATTTTTTTATTACAACTTTTCAAAAATATAAAAACTCATATGTCTGACCACCTTAACTTGGTCAAAAATTCATGAAATCTTTTTTTTTTAATCCTATAGTATGTGAAGCATAGAATGTGACACATTTTTTAGATTCAAAAAATGTGATACCGTTTGAAAGCTATAGATTTTTTTCAATCAACCTATCAATTAGGACTTTAGTCATAATTCAAATAGAAAATGAATAATAATTATTTATTAAATTCAAAGTAAAGCATAATTTATATTAGCAGAAAGTTGAGAATCTCCTTTTAAAACCCTTTTCATTTCATCAATTTTGGGTAAAAAAAAAGTCATCATCCACATACCCTACACATACCCATCATATCACCACTTTTTGGCCCATCATGATCTTGCACATACCCCAACAACATAGAAAACAAAAATCCAAATCTACTTGAAGCAGTGCATGATGATTCCCTACCCTCATCGCAACATAGACAGGAGCATTCCATGGACATTGTTATTCGACATCCTGTTGTGATTAACTTAGATGATGACATTGATATTGCAAAGATTGATGAACAAGTGCATGATGAGTTGAATACATTGTTTCCTTCTTCTATGAGCTTAGATGAAAAATCTCCTACTAAGAGTGTTGAACTTGGTGTGTGTCCTAGTTCGACACTTGATGTTGTTCCTTTGGCTAGTTTCCCACCATATGTTTATACTGACCAAGATTGGGAGGTAGATGACCTACTTTAGGTTGACTCGCCTGTGCCTTACTAGTCTTTTCCTTTTTCATTTTTTGTTTATGTGATTGCATGTGCGTAATGTGATCCCACGCGATGTTTCATTTGATGTATCCTTCTCTCTTTTGTGTATTCTTCTATTTGTACCTTCATTCTTCTATATGTCATATACATTTTATCATTTTTCTTTTGTCTTATGTTTTCCATTTGGGGATCTGATGCAAGGCATCGAGACATTTAGGTCTCTTCCATGTTGACCCAAAATATTTTCCTTTGTCTTTTTTTTTTCTTTTGGGGATGACAAAAGGTATCGAGACATTTAGGTCTCTTCCAATGTTGACCCAAAATCTTTTTCTTTATCTTTTGCATTGGTCTTGTGTTTTCCTTTTGGAGATGATGTAAATTGTTGAGACATTTAGGTCTCTTCCATATTAACCCGAAATACTTTTTCTTTGTTTTCACTCCTTTTGTGTAATTCTTCAAGTTCTATGAATATTTGGGGAATGATGACAGTTCCATGCTCTATGAAAACATTGTAGCAAAGACATACTGACCCCTAAATCCATAGATTCCTTATGCATTTATGGGGGAAACCCTTCCTTCCTATGTCATTAGGTTTGATGTTGTCCAAGAGTGTATGATCTATTGTCATGGCATGATGCAAGTGAGGCATCCCATGGGAAACAATCTGACACTTTTGACTTGTCCTCTCTTGGAGACATTAGGCATAATGCTCCCTAAGAAGAATACCTTTACACGAACAAAGAAAAACCCTCTTTAACAAAATTTTACATAACAAAAGAATTACATTATGGTGCCTTATCGAAGTTGTCAAGAGGATAACTTCGGTAGGGTATGGGAGGATAATATGATTCTCTCATTTTCCACTTCGTTGGGACAACTCACCTAGTCGATAGATTGAGGTTCTGCTATGCCAGAGTGAGCAACATATGTTATGGACAAACAACCCCATTCGACATCGCGTCATGGAATAGTTGTGCTTGATCCTTTTTTTTTCTTTTTTTTCTTCACCTTTGGCAAGCCATGATTATGTATCTTTGTTATTGTTGCATAATTAAGGGTATGTGTAGGATCATGATGGGCCAAAAAGTGGCGATATGATGGGTATGTGTAGGGTATGTAGTTGATGACTTTTTTTTACCCAAAATTGATGAAACGAAAAGGGTTTTTAAAGGAGATTCTTAGCTTTCCACCAATATAAATTATGCTTTACTTTGAATTTAATAAATAAATATTATTCATTTTGTATTTGAATTACGACTAAAGTCCCGATTGATAGGTTGATTCAAAAACATCTATAGCTTTCAAAGGGCATCCTATCTTTTGAATCCAAAACATGTGTAACATTCTATGCTTTGCATACTATAGGATTAAAAAAAATGAATTTCATGAAATTTTGACCAAGTTGAGGTGGTCAGACATATGAGTTTCTATATTTTTTAAAAGTTGTAATAAAAAAATCATAATTAATTATTTACTTGGAAAAAAATTACAAAAAAATATGTATCACATTGGTACATGAGTCCTATACTTATATTTAAAATCTTATAATTTAAAAATATTATCATTTTATTGTGGTTAGGGTGGTCAGACAAACACCTACTTATTTTTTCCCTGAAATTTAAGTACTACTACATTGAAATTTCAAATTTTCACCAAATAGATTTTTTTTTAAATAAACCTAGTATTTTAGAAACTACATTCAATTTGATACAAATTCTATTCTTACATATTTTTTAACTAATACAACTAACTTATTGAAAATTTTATGTCAATTTGCCTAACTCTGATTTTTCTGAATTTTTCGCCACTTAAGGGCCTATTTTTTCCATGATGATCCTGCACATACCCTTAAGTGTCTTGTATGTCTATTTTAGTGTGATTTTGACATAGGGAAAACCTCTCACCAAAGTGGGGGAAAAATGTAGTAGTGGAAAAAGTAGCCTTTTTCCCTTCCTTGGTTTGATAATTAACATTAAAACTAAATTAATGGTGTCTTGGAGTAGTGTTGTAATGTTTTGTACACATCTATATCATTCTAAGCCCTTTATTTGATTAAAACATGCCTTAATTGGTCCTTTGCAAAGGTGTTGTGAATTTTTGTAACAAACTTTCACACTTTTTTAGGGTTTATTTACTTAATTAAGCTTAATGAGCCCCTTCTTAAGAAAATGTATTTAATTTTGTACCTTATTTAGGTGTTGTAAAAAAAATTCACATTTATCTAGGGTGGTCTTAATTAATTGAGGTTAAATGGAGTTAATTAACCCCCTTGAATTCAAATTTAAACCTTATTTATGACACCTCCCGAAGATCTATCCTGACATCCATGATTTAAATAACGTAACATTTAATTGGGAAAATTTAGGTCCTAGAAAATGGTTCCAAGACCCATTCGCCCTAGGTGGTGAATAGGTCCTCCCTTAATAGGACCCCCTTTATCAGTTGATACTAAATGAATTTTTAATGCTCTTTCTATCCCCCGGGGTTAGGTCCTAGAGAAGTGAGCCAAGACCCATTTGCCCTAGGTGGTGAATGGGTCCTCCCTTAATGAGTTCCCCCTTTTCAAAATTAATTATGGTAGGAATTTAATAAATTTTATTTCCAGATCTATTGTTGGCCTTAATTGTTTGAATTTTGTGGTTAATCTCCTAATTTAGTATAAATAAGGGGTTAATTCACATAGTTTCACCTAGCAAGTTTATGAAGCATTCTAGCAATTCATTCTAAGTCTCCAAGAATTCAATTTTACAAGCATAAGAGAATTTTCAAGGCATTTCAAGATAGATTTCAAGAGTATATTGTGTCAATTCAAGATCATTTCATCATGACAAAGGTTTGATGCATTCATTCATGTTGTTGAGCTAAGAAGTGGATGTAGCATTGAAGATATACTTGCAAGCATTTTTCACATCATATATAAGGATCCAAGATCTATATTCTTCATGGCCACTACATGTTAGTTTGCATATTTGTTTCACAAGATATCATCCAAAGTTATCTCAATTGTGTATTTCATGTTTCATGCTTCATTTTATTTATTTCATCATTTGGTTTAATTACCTACAAGGGGTTTGACCAAGGAAAACCCCCATTCACTATAAATAAATAATTTTTCCTTCTCTTGAGTGTGTGATTGCAGATTTATAAGTTGAAGATCAAGTGGAGCAAGTTTGGAGCAAAATTGTCAAAGTTGTCAAAGTTGCAAAAGGTATCATTCAAAGTGTGAAATCAAAGGTTTGAAGCTATAGAATTACCTACAAACTTCCATAAGATGATAATCAATAATTTGAGAGTGTAGACATCAAGGAATAGAACCTTGATCTTAGTCTCAAAAAATGTAACAGGGAGCCATTCAACACTGAAGGCAAATAAATCCTTTGTAGCCTAAAAATAAGTTTTTGACAAGGTACACAACTTTTTATGCTCGAAAAAATTCCTTCATAGTTGATATAATAGCTATGTATCATTTCTGATTGTTATTTGCACCTTATTATGCACATAATTGAATGAAACATCCCTTAGAAAAATAGTGGTTCATCATCTTGTTCATTACACATTTTGGTGAACCCATTTTACAATGATTCAGGTGGTACACCTTTTTTCTTGGACAAATTGTTTTGAAGGTTACCGTAATAGTGCATTGGTGGTACACCTTGTTGGATTGGTATGTTGGTTGAAGGATCAATATATGATGCATTCTATTGTATGTATTTTCCTTGCGATGGGTTATTACCTCAAAAGTTTCCCATATTTTGCATGTTGTTTTGTGGTATGTATTGAGATGGACCTTCTTGATATTGTTGTGCCACTGTTGCTTGCTTGATTTGGTATGGTTTCCTAAACAAATGGTTGTCCATTGGTTGTTTTTTAGGTTGGTCATTACTTTGTGAGAAGATTGGTGGCATGCTTGGAATATCCATTGGTTTGGGAATTTTTCTCACAACTGAGTTATCCCCTAAGGGAATGAGGTGAGGATATTTAAGACCTTCCACATTGAATTCTATAGGTATTTTAGCACCACTTTGTGATAATTTGAAGTAGGAATTTGGATCCTTTCTTAATATTTTTTCCGTTAGTTTAAGTACCTTGGGGTCGTTGGAGTGTTGAAAGAATTCTTCCTCATCTATTTCTTCCTCGCTATCCACTTCTTCTATGACCATGTGCTTGGGATTGTGATTTGATCTATCCATCATTTCTTGTTGTCTATAGATTACTTCCTCCTCACTTGGTGGTTGGTTTTATGTTGCTTTGAACATGGGTTCCTTTCAAGGAATTATAAAGTCACTTGATCTATAACCCCATGGGTCACTTTCGTCGTTTGTGGTGTTCGCTAGGGGCATACTAGCACTACTTTTGTTTTCTTCCATCTTTTTTTTGTATTGAGATTGTTTGGTTGTCATAAACAAGTGTCAAAATTTTGTGGAAGTTGGTGACTTATAACTATGGAATAAAAGAATGTTTTGTTTTTGTGATTTTTAATTTTTTGAGTGTTTTGGGATTTTCCATTTTTAAAATGATGGTATCTATTGCCATGTAGGAGGTGGTAATACGAGACTTTTGGTCACAAGATCCATTTTTCATTCCTCTTCGTCTAGAATATTAGTTGTGTTTCTCCACTGGGTTAGTGTTTCATTTCTCTCAAGTATGAAACTTCTCAAGCTACTGGTAATGTCTCTTTGTTCACCTTCAATTTGTGTGAACCTGGGTTGTATGATAGGAGAAATAATATTCTATTGTTGAACTGGAGCATTTGGATGCCAAATGGTCATAAAATAAATGGCGTTTTGTGAATGATGCTATTTTTGAGACTCAAAATGTTGAAAGACTTGGATCAATACTTCACTTCATTTTCTAGAGGATATATTATGAAGAATCTACTTGAACTAGGCTTGAGGTTCAAGAAAATGTTGATATCTTAGAAGTTTGAGTGAAGGAATGATCCAAGTTTGTTTTGATTTTGAATCCTAAAAGTAATTTGGAGCACTTTGATTATGCGAATGGATGATGGACTGATGTAAATTATTATGTTTTTTAGGAGTCTAACTATTTTCATTCTCACAAGATTTAAATAGTTTAACATCAGTTTCTGATTTTCACTAAAAAGAAGAGAAAAAGTGGCAGTTTTAGAACAAGAGCAACATTTTTTGTCAAAAGCAGCCAGTTTTGAGTCAACTGTGGCCAAGTTTGAAAAGCAACTATGGTAGGGTTTTTCAAAAGTGGCCTCTATGTGTAGGCAAAAGCAGTCATTCTGATCAAAAGCGACCAGTTTTAAGTCGACTACAATTCAAATAATAGATCAAGTGTGGAAATATTTGTAAGGAAGTTAAAGTACTGAAAAAACTCTCTACACTAATCTTGAGAGGAGAAAAATGTAAAACTTTACAGATCTTTAACAGTTGCAACAACTTACATAGAAATAAACACAAATATCATGCATACCACAACACATATTTATGTGGGGAAAGTCCTTTCGGGAGAAAAACCCCACTGCAAAAGTTGCTCAAATATATTATTCAAAAATTAAAAAGATTACAATATATACTTGCAGAGAGAGCTTCTCATAGGAGTATCACCACTAGAGATTGGGTGATCCCACAATACTGGTTTACAATTTTTGGCCAAACTAGACACAAAACTAATTTTTTCTAACCAAATCTTCACTTTTGGGCACTTATAGTGCCTAAACCGCGAGGAATTTGAAGATGATGCAAAGTAGTGATTTGTGAAATTTTTTCTATAGATTATACATATATATTTTTCAAAATTTTTGAAATCAGATTGCACTTGTTTTTCCATCTCCTTCGAAAACTAGTTTTTTTCAATAAACACCATTTTTAAGGAGTGATGCTCACTGTATAACACATAATTTTTTTTTCCATGAAGGTTAAAATCTTAATTTTTTTGAATTTAGATTTGTAAATATGATATTTAGTGCTTCCAAATGGTTTCATATTTTTATATTGAATATTTTTTCCTTAATCAAGTTTTGAAGTCAAACCAATTACAATTTAGACATAGGCGAACTGTATAACACAACTTTTTTTGTATGTATCAAAATTCTTTTTTTTTTGTTGGATCAAGGACTAAAATATTTGGTGCACTAATATTTTTTAATTTTTTTTTTGATAATCTTCTATTTTTCCACATTTTCAGAACAAAGAGCTTGATTTTTGGTGAAAAACCTACATTTGCAAGAAATAAAAAATAAATATAATAATTAAATTAAATTTATTTAAAATTATACTTTTTGGGAAGCTTATAATAAGGAATACATACTTACAAAAAATAAGTTTTAAATGAATTTATTTAATTCCCCAAAAGGTCAATCAAAAGTTGTTTTTTATCAGCATTTTGTCAGGTGTAAAGGAGACTTCGTGATAGGTATGGTTTAAAACTAGCAAGGTTTTATCCAAGGGGGTTTGATCTAAGGTAGTTTGATCAAACCCTCTTCAATTGGAATGCTTTAAATGGAAATTTTAAAGGCTTAAATCATTATATTTTCTAAAAATATTTAATTTCAACAAATTTAATCAAAATCTCCCAAAAATTGTAAACCGGCTTTGTGGGATCACCCAATCAAGAGACAACACGACTACTATTAGACTCTCAGAATACACCGCCATCTACACACATCACAACCGCTTATAGCAAGATTTTCGGAACCTTCTAGAATTAGTGTTTTACAAGGTCATTTTCATTTGATGTGTTAACGAAAAACCTTGATGTGTCAGCGGAAAAAACCTTGACATGTTAGTGGGAAGGAACCTTGATGTGTCAATGGGAAAACCTTGACATGTTAGCAAAAAAAAAAATTGTGGTGATGCCCCAAACCCCACGTCTTGCTACGGGTGTACAATATTTGTCACATACCAACATACATCCTATCAACAATAAACCATATATAATTGCAAGGTTGAGACACATTTTCCCAACAATATTAAGATCAAATGTAGAAATTTTGTTTCAAGTGTATTCAAGTTTTTAAAAGTGGTATGTTTTTTACAATCACTGTAAACAATGAGAGAGCAAAAGTGGCTTGTTTTAGGTCGACTGCGGCTAGTTTTAAGTCAAGTGTGATAAAAACAACAATAGTATTTTTCTTTGTAGATTTATTTTTTAGTTTATGTATTGGTAGCAGTTTCGATAATTTTTTGTAGATTTGATGTCTTATTTTTTCTCTGATTTGTCTTTTGATATTTTGGCAAGTGATAAAATTCAATACAATAATCAAAACTATTCGAATCTAAATGTCTATAACTTAAAGCATGTTTCTTTCCACAAAAGCTCAAAGTTAATGCTAAAGCCATAGTTATGTGACTTGAAATGTAAGTCTAAATATTTGGAAACCTTTAGAGATATTGTTTTCAAATATCCTTAAGGAGTGAAAATATAGGGCTCTTTTCAAAATACTTGCACTAAGTCCAAAGGGTTTGATGTTTGATAACCATGTTAAATGCTTGGTTTGATGTGTTCATTATAATTCAAGCAAATATTTGATGTCCAAAGTAACTGAAAGATTTGGCAATTTCATGAAAATGATTTACACCCTAGGGATAGACACATTCTTTTAGGTGGTCTTACCTCATGCCCCAAGGGGATGGTTTTACATGCAACTAATGGAGATTGTTTTAATCTCAACCATAAGTTGGACTTGGTAAGTAACTTCTCAGAAGTAAAGTTCTAATGCACCACTTCAAAGAATGTTTTTTGGCTAAAAAAGGTGGCTTCTAATAAATTGGTTCTTAGTAATGCTCAGGGGATCCAATGCTTGGCTAGCATCCAACAAGCCACTTAAGGGTTTAACCAGCTTATTCAAGGCTCAATATACACAATGTACCTCCCCTTTCATGAATGACACTAATGACCAAGTAATCACCAATGCAAGTCATTTGGTGTTTAGCCTTCACCATTTATATAGCAGCCCAAGTGAAAAAAATACTTTGAGTCACCTTTGAGTTCTCCAACGTGGGATGTTTCTCAAAGGAAGGCCATCTAAAGGAAATGCTTTTGAATTAAAATAAGTGTGAAACTAAAAAGTTCTTTTTGTCACACAAGATCACCAAAAGATGTGAGGGGGGAGTATAGACACTTTAGTTTTCCAAACACATAATACATAGTTTACAATCCATTGTAATATTCTTTTTAAGCCTCTTGAGTGGAACTATCCAAAATAAAATGAAATCAAATGTGTACAAGATAGAAATTTGTTTTTATGTGCACCAAAGTGAAGTATTCTAGATTTCAAACAAATGGATATAGCGATACGCAAGTCAAAATGTCTTTGTCTAGTTTTAAAGCACCAAAAATTGAATGTTTCTAACAGTCCTTGTCAAGTAATGTAGTCAAAAAAATTGAATGATCCATTTTGTCAACATATTGAAAGCATTAGTCAAAAGATAATATTCCATTTTAGATAACCAAAAGTTAACTGTTCTACTCTATGAAAGCTTTTGAAAATTCCTTTTGGGTATGTGCAAAATCATGATGGGCCAAAAAGTGGCAATATGTAAATGATATGATGACCCATGTGGTTGACAACTTTTTTTTTACGCAAAATTGATGAAACGAAAAGGGTTTTAAAAGGAGATTCTCAGCTTTCTACCAATATAAATTATGCTTTACTTTGAATTTAATAAATTATTATTATTCATTTTCTATTTGAATTATGACTAAAGTCCTTATTGATAGACTGATTGAAAAATGTAACACCCCTCCATTTTGTTCTTTTGATCAAACAGTGTTCATTATGTATGTTTTGCTTTGTTAGTACGTTGGTTATAAACTTGATTACTATTGACCGCTAATTGTTAAGCGTTGTAAACATTATGTTTTGATGTGATGGCACTTTAATCAGATGTTATTATTATTTCATATTATGGATTAACTCAGTATGTATGTGAATTATTGATGTTTATGCTTTGATTATATCAGTGATGATTAGATGCATCAGTCAGCGATATTGTATTGGTGAAGGGGACGGGATCACATCACTCGCATGCGAGCGCCCTGTGATCCTGCAATTTTCTCTTCACGGTGTGTTTTAATATATATATATATGCATGTTTCGACACTTGTATTGTGTGCAGGATGCAGGTACAAGACATCGACTCGACCTGGTTCCACAGGTCTGAGCGTGTCCCTTGTCCAACGAAAAATGATTGGGAGATAGTAGCTAGGTTTTCTGTGTCGTCACATCACTCTAGCCATAGTGTGTCGTTGGGTTGTTAGTTGGGATAAGTTAATTTCTTGGTTGCCTCTTCCCTCCTTGCCTGCATATTTAAATTTGCAAGAGAAAAAAAAAATGGTGTTTATTTTATTTAATTTCATTGTCAAAATAAATAAAGGAGTGCTCATTAATTAATTAGTTAGTTTAATTCAATCAATAAATAATCTAATCATGGATTAGATTTATTTATTGATAAATTAAATTAAAATGTTGTGTTAGCATTATTAAATTTTGAGATCAAATCAAAATAGAAATTGCCTTGCATTCCTTTTTTGAAATAAAATTAAAAATGATTTTTAATGTAAATTGGTAAATTCAATTTTGTTGAAGAAAAAAATTTAATTATCATTTGGGTTGCAAAAATAGATCTTTGTTTTAAATTAATATTGTGCAAATTACACTTGGAAATGGAAATTGTTTTATGAAATTGCAAAAATAAAATATCTTGTTTTAGCAATAAGTTTGGTGGGTGAGTCCATTTTAGGGGTTTGACAAATTTGGGGGGGAAATTGCATAAGGTAATTCATTTTATTTTTGAATTTTGAATTTGAATTTTGGTGGAGAATTGGAAAATTGGAGAGCAAGCTTGGATGGGATTTTTGAAAAATTAGTGAAGGGAAGATTGAAAATTGGTAAAGCTGAATTGCAAAGCAAAGGAAAAACCTCCATTGAAAGACTTCAAGCTTGGAGAAAACACAAGGTTATTGTTTAAATTTTGTGCAATTTCTTTATTTTGAAAATGATTTAGAAGTTGTTCAAATTGTTAGAAGATTTAAAACTGTGAATGAAAGGAAAAACCCATCAAGAAATTACATTCAAATCTTGAATCAAAAACTCTCAAGATAGTGTGAAAATTTAGAGATTAAACTTGGTATTATCAAACTTTTCAACAAAAATTGTTTGAACACATGGTGAATCCAAATGAAAATCTCTTGTAAAATTTCTATGTTTGAGAAGAGCTTCATTTAAATCTAGAAAAGAATGAGAAATCTTCATATAGCTAGGTTAAATCAAGGGTTTTCAATGATAATTTATTTTGTTTCTGAGAATGAGCATTTGCCGAATCTGGGTATGAAGAAATTTTGTATCTATGGTTCTTTCAATTGAAACTATGGATATATATTTTATATATATGTGTATATATATATATATACCCAATTGTATAAATACATATATACAGATATATAAAAAAAAAAAAAAATTAGTGAATTCGTTTTTAAATTGTATGAGAAAATAAATTCGTGATTTTTGGTATTCTAGTTTTTACCCAGAATCTTTTTTTTACCAGTCAAATTTTTTATCATTTCGAATGGCGAAATGGTTTTTTCCTGTGCTGTGCGTATTATTTGGGGGGGTTTCAACCCCTGGCAGCCCCCAAGGCTGGGGACAGTGGCCTGTAAAGGCAGTGCCGTCACTACCCTCACAGGTCGCAGCCCCCAGCAATGGTGGCTACATCCCTGTTAGGGCAGGACGAGGCCCAAACCCTGCTTTGACTTATGCATTTTTTTTTAAAGCCATTCTTTTTTATTATTATATTTATTATATTTATTAAATATAAAGTATATAATATATTTTATATTATATATTTTATATTTAATATATATAATATGAAATTTGGAAATCAATGTTTTAATTTATCAATTAAAATATAATTTATATATATTTTTTAATATATATGTTGTATATAATAATTTAAAATTATTTATATATAATATATGTATTATAATATATTTATATTATATTTTAATGTATGCTTAAGTGATTATTTATATTTAAATATTAATTATATATGTATTTTAAAATATATATGTATATATATTTGATTACATAGATATTTAAAATATATATATATTTATATTTATATTTAAATGTGAATTATTCTTTTTAAAAAAGAGAAAAGGTATTTGTAAGGGATAGATGAAAAATTGTTTATGGAAAATCATTGTATATCAAAAGAAAGATTGATTTAATTTATTGTGTGTATTGCGTCAAGAAGAATCAAACGAATAGTCAAACTCTTATGTGATTGTGCAAGAACATAGTTTATTTAATTTGATTAAGTGTACTAATGCGATGAATGACTGGATTTATGAAATCCTAATGTAGATTACCTTATATTGTTTGCAAGCCTCTTTTCGTCATTGGGCGTCCATTCTTGTTGGAATTTGAGTCAGATTTTGTAAGTCTTCTAGATAGGACCGTTTACTATGTTATGGGGTTGCTCTCATGTCGGTCGACCTTGTTTGCCTTGGGTAGTGCGTAATTGTGTCCAGTGTTGTACCTGGTTATCATGAACGGGCTATGTTGACTTCATGTCGTGATTAGGGATTCATTATCCCTAGGTTGCACTTGAGTACCCTTTGGTTGTGGTATAGTTCCACGTGTTGTCTTAGAGAAGTGGCTTACATTGAGGGCCGGCACACAAAGTGGTGTCAGGAGATCTCAATGTAAGTTAGTTAATTCAGTGAAAACTTAAACCAATTGATTAGTGTAGGTGGTACCAACATTTAAAAAGATTAATTTTGCCTCGCTCATGGTCACAAGTGATTTTAAAGACTTGGGATGAGACGAGAAGGCCTGGAATGGAAAGATTGTTATCTTGTCCCTTCAAAAGATAATTGATTCCGCATTGGTTTGCATGTGGGGCCAGGAGTCGTTAGAGGTTTCCAAGATATCCCGAGATGGGGGATGGGACCTAGGAAGACTTGACAAGATATCCCATGCGACATTGTGATGACACTTCTCCTAAGTCAATAATATGTTTGTATTCATGATGTGATCATTTACTTAAAATCTGGAAGCATTGTAACCTTTGTATCATGTGATGTCATGTTTGTATCTTTTTCAGTTGAGTCATGTTGCCTATGTTTAGAGGTTGTTGGTCTTGACCTAAAATCCTTGTTACTATCTCTTAGCACGGGGGGTAAGCCTTCGGGTATCACTTGGTTGGGTGGAACATGCACCTTACTTCGTTGTTTTTTTTTGGCTCTTGCTCATGTGGACAAGGCTTTCATATTGGAGAGCTCGTGGAATCCAGTTGCTACCTTGGTTCTTTCATGTTAGTCATTCTTGTATTATTTTTACCCCTTATTGTTATCGAGGTGGAAATTGTAATTAATCTATCATGTTATTGATTTACCTCATTCTGGGAATGAGTGATGTAATTATAATTGTAAAACTTCTATTATTGGTAACCATGAAGGATCTCATGGTCTTAAATGAAAATCTCATGTATGGAATGTATGTGCTTTAATTATTTAAGTGAATGTTGTTATGTTTCATTTTGTGCATGTTGTTTTAATTTGTGATTTAAATAATCTTTGTCTCGTAACCTTAGGGGATTGTTGGCTTTGTGTTGTAATCTTACATGTATTTGTAATTAAAAAAAAAAATTGTGCATTTGTTTAGTAGTTTGCAACTTCCCCTAGGGTTGCGTGGCGGGGCATTACAAAAAAAATCTATAGCTTTCAAACGGTATCACATTTTTTGATTCCAAAACATGTGTCACATTCTATGCTTCGCATACTATAGGATTAAAAAAAATGAATTTCATGAATTTTTGACCAAGTTAAGGTAGTCAAACATACAAATTTTTATATTTTTTAAAAGTTGTAATAAAAAATTCATAATTAATTATTTTCTTGGAAAAAAATTACAAAAAAATATGCATTACATTGGGGCATGAGTCCTCTACTTATATCTAAAATATTATCATTTTATTGTGGTTAGGGTGTCAAACAAGCACCTGCTTCTTATTTTTTTCCTGAAATTTAAGTACTATTGCATTGAAATTTCAAATTTTCACAAAATGGATTTAAAAAAAAAAAAAAACCTAGTAGTTTAGAAACTACATTCAATTTTCTACAAATTCTATTCTTACATATTTTTAAAATAATATAGATAACTTATTCAAATTTTTATGTCAAGTTACCTAACTCTGATTTTTTTTAATTTTTTGCCACTTAAGGGCCTGTTTTTTCCCTAATGATCCTACACATACCCTTTTACAACACCAAAATGAAAGCCTATAAGTTTGTGGGGTTCATTTTTATAGCACCAAACTGAAAGATGTTCTAAACTAGAAAGCTTTTTTAGCATTCCTTTTAAGCACCAAATCAAAAATTTCTCCAAACTAGAAAGCTTCTTGAAGGATTCTTTTTAAAGCACCAAATCAAAAAAAAATCTAAACTAGAAATTTTTTTGAGAGATTCTCTTTAAAGCACCAAATGAAAGTCATGTGAGTTGTGGGGTTCATTTTTTAAACACCAAATTAAAAATTTCCCAATCTAGCAAGCTTTTAAACATTTTGGGGCTTGGACCATTCGCCTTCTCTGCAATGAAAGTGTTAATTGTTCTTGTGTAAAGTGTACCATATCCTACAAAAGCTGCACAAATGAACTCAACAAACATAAAACATTGAAAACAAGCATTTGTTAGCATCAAAATTTGATCAACTACTTTAAATATTTTGGATAAAGAATATTTACAGAGGAACAACAAAAATTTAAATCAAAGTGGCCTCTTTTAGTGTGATTAAAAACTTGTTTTTGGAAGCAAAAGTGGTCCAAAAACTCAACTGCAGACCTGTTATGTGTAGAAACGGTCCACATTTTTAAGAATGACCATGTTAAAAATTATAAAAGCGGTTGAAGATTGAGAGACCATGGTAGAAATGAAAGGGTAACCACGTAAGTTTTTTGTAGCTTTGGCACGAAAATTTTTCAACTATATTTCTGGAAAGTGCATCTGCATTCTGGAACCTGTAATTGCTCAATTAAAACTCATGCAAACATTAGTGTTAAGGGAAAGGGTCCCACCGAGCATGCCAGAATGTGTAAGAGGTGAGGGGAAATCGGGATAGCATGAGATAATCAATGTTAAACGAATTAAACACAATCTAATTCAAAACAAAGATTTAGATTCATACCCATTACTCATGAAATGAAGTTTTTAAGCTATTGAAATCAAATAATGAAATCATAAGATAACATAATGAATAAAAGAACAAAGAAAACTTTACCATCCCATGTTGAAGTGTATTCGCAAATAATGTTGGATCGCTGTATCAATGTGAAGCCTGCATTTGTGTGTTGCAAAAGCTTCAAAGTTGTGTGATGGTCGAAGATGTACGTAAAACCTTCCAAGAAATCAATAATTAATTTGGCATTACTTCATTGTGTGAAATATGTCAATTCTCTGATCATTTTTAAGGATGAAGAGGATAGTTATATAGATTTTACATTTTGAGATGAACAATCAGGATTGCATAGTAGAAAATCATGATCAACGGTTGAAAGATGTTGAGAGGAATTAGATTTCTTACTTAGCTTCTATGATTGAATCAATTAAGGATGTTATTTGATTAATCATAGATTTCCTAATCAGTGGAATTAAGGAAATCAGGTCAAGCCTTCAGTGGGATTGAAGAATAGATGGATCAGTTAGGAAATAGATGAATTAGTTAGCCAATCAAAGTGAGCAATCAAGGGATCATAATTTTCTCAATCATGAAAGTGGGTGAGGGTAATTAATTAATTAAGCCTTTTTGAGTTGAATGTGCAAGTCATGTTTGACTTTTACAAACAAAGTTGTATTTGTTTTGTTGACCTTTTTGGATGATGTTTTGAATAATTAATTTAATTGTTCAAGTTTACCTAGGGGAATGTGATATAGTTAAACTATTAAATATTAATAATTTAATTGACTTAGGGAAATAGGGTAAATTAGCGACATAATTAAATAATTGATGTTATTTAATTAATTAGAAGGAATAAAGTTAGATTAGGACTTTATTAAATAAATGAAATTTATTTAGTTAGTCAAAAATGTTGAAAAAAAAAATTGTCAGTATTGGCATGGTGTGTTGGTTTAAAGGTGGCATTGTTGTTCTTGCCACCAAGGTTCAAACCCCATCGGGGTGGTATTGTTGAATGGTTGTATTCTAGTTCATAGCTTCAGTCAAAAGCGTTTACCCCTTGAGTAAAAAAAAAATGTTGAAAAAGTGAATTAATTTTATTTTTTAATCAAGGGGTAAACGCTTTTGACCAGAGCTATGAACCAGAATACAACCCTTCAACAATACCACCCCAATGAGGTTTGAACCTTGGTGGAAAGAACAACAATGCCACCTTTAAACCAACACACCATGCCAATACCAGCGAAAAAGTGAATTAATTAAATAATGTAATATTATTCAATTAATAGAGGAAATTATGGTTTTTATGATGTAAATGATGATTGAGGATGAATTAATTAAATAATGTTAAATCACATAATTAATAGATGAATATAAAATTTGATAATAATTAAATAATAATGTACTATATACTCATTTAGGGAAGAAGGGTGAAAGTTAGTGTTGTTCGCCAGTCACAACAATTTAAGGTGTCTACAATAAGATCTTCTCAAAGGTTTTGGTCAATAGAATTAAGCCTATTCTTCATAGACTTATTTCTCCCAATAAAAAAGGTTTTGTCCTATTTTGGATGTTGTTCTTACCACCCATGAACTTATTCATTCTATGAATAGCAATAAAATGCCTACAATGCTCCTAAAACTTGACATCTCCAAGGCTTATGATAGATTGCTTTAGCCCTTCCTTGTGATTGTCCTTGAAAAAATTGGGTTTGGAAAGAAGATCCTCAAAATTATTAACACTCGTATTTCTTCCCCAACGTACTCGGTGCTGGTGAATGGGATCCCTAGAAAGGGGATAAGACAAGGGGACCTCCTCTTCCCTTATTCATTCTAGTTCTGGAGGCTTTGGGTAGAATTTTTTCATAAACTTATCACCTCAAATAAAATCTTGGGGGTTAGAGTCACCTCCTCTTTACCCCTCCCCTCCCATCCCATCAACAATTTATAGATGACAATATTCTATTTGGGGCTTCTTCAATTATCAAAGCCAAACTATGGAAGGCTATCTTGGATACTTATGCTAAATCAATTAGGTGACATATTAATTACAACAAAAGTATGCTCTAATTTTTTAATTATGAGAGCATCCTTAAATACATGATTGTGAGCACTCTTGGATACCAACAAGATTGCTTACCTACCACTTATCTTGGCCTCCTTATGACCACTAGAAAGCTATATAAAAACTACTAGAACAAAATTGTGGAAATATTTTAGAGAAATTTGGTTGGTTGGAAAGGGACATTTTTTATTCAAGAAGCTAAATATACTTATATTTATTTAAAATTATTGTCACCATGGCTGATAAAATTAAAAAGATCCAAAAGAAATTTATTTGGGATCGAGCCAAGGACAAAAATACATTTTCCTTGGTGAAAAGAGAAAAGGTTTATAAACTGACGTGTCGAGGAGGCCTTGGGATAAGGATATTGAAGTAGTTCAACAAAGTGCTACTTTCCAAAATTGGGTGGAATCTAGTGGAATGGAACAAATAATGGGCACACATTCTCAATACGAAGTATTTGAAGAAAAAAAGATCAAAGATGTTTCCTTTCCTCTCCTTATGTCCCAAATGGTTCTATTATATGGAACCATTTACTCAAAATAATAAATGTTTTTCATTAGCATAAAAAAGGTTTTGAAGGGGGCCTAAAACCTTGTACAAAAGAAAAGGCAACACAAAGATAAAGAAAATAAGATACACCACCAAAAAACACCAGGATAATTAAACAACAATCAACCACCCATTAATAGAAAGAAAAAAAAAAGCCACTAGCAAAACAAAATAAGAAAACTAAGCAGTGACTTTTAAGTTCTTTTAACATCCTAGTTGCTTCCACATCCTTGGATATCACCTTATTGTGCATCTCCATGATTTCTTCAACATCTTGCATCGACACCACATTGTTCTTTTTTGTTTTTCTAAGAGTACAGACGCTCGATGCAGTCCCCAAGTCAGTAACCTACTTACCCATCTCAGTGTCCTCACCACCATCCCAGTTTGCTAGATCATTAAATAGGGATTTACCAGTCCATTACCTAGAGTTTTGTTTAGAAAAACTAAACCTTCAAGAGAGGTCTCAAGCTTTTCCTTGTTGATATTAATCAAAGCATTGAGATCTTTACGCATCTACAAGAAATTCCTTTCCACAGTGGAAAGCCTTGGACCATGGTCACTCTTCAAATTAGCAACATCCTCCACCATTAGGTTGAGATTAGAATTCAACAACCTAACCATACTAAAAATAGATTCCTTCTCCCTTAAAATTCTCAGGGTAGAGATTTTGCATCAAGCAATCGTGTCATACTTTCCATGGAGGTCTTGAACCTCTTGAACAAGCCACATGAATAGAATGAAAAAGACATCTTCCCCTTCCTTTACCAACCCTGAAGCCTAAGTAAATTCCATCGCACCCCAATACAAACCCCTCCCCTGATGGGAGCTCATCGGAGGGTCTTCTTGCTGGAAGCCATTAGGTGTAACAACCTTTTCTTTAATACCCTTTTCTTTATAAGCCTTATTAAACCCAATTCCCTCCTACAAATCTTCCACCACAACATCGAAACTCACTATTCCTTGCTTCAAATTCTTCCTTTTACTTCGATTCCCTTCCAAAATCACCTCTTCGCAAGCAACCTAAATTTTACATTTTGCACATGAAGAAGAGGGCTTATCCTTTTTAACAAATCTTTTCTTACCCCAAGTAGATAGGGTATAATCCAGGTCCGCATGGTAACCATCTAACCATGCAAAAGATTCATCCTCAATTTATGTTTCAACATCATCTTCCTCCTCCTCCAAGTGACATTTCCCACCCATCTTAGCCTTCTTCTTAGACATGTCGAGCTTACCAAGAATAGGGGACACAATAACATATTTAGCTTTTATATGTTCCACAATCAATAGCATAAAATCTTCATGTAAGAAGGGATTTTTAGAATTCTTTCTAAATTCCAAAATCCCATTCTCTAAAGACACTAGAAGATAGAAAGGGAATGATACTTGAGCTTACCATTTTGGAAATGATTTAGCAGCACAAAGTGCCTATAAAGAGCCATGTATGTCCTCTCAAAGGTAAAGTAACACATCAGAACCATGGCCACCTCACCACAAATAGGCTTAATTTTGGAGCGATCAAACCCACCACAGTGAAGTCTGACCATTTTTTCCTTGTCCTTGTTCCTCAGGAAATTCATTCTAGCCACCCTTGACATATATTTATCTTTGAAGAATTTTTTCCCTTGAGTCAACACTTCCACAATAAGCTCCTCATTTATAGTGATTTCCATACCAAATAGACTCAACACCTGACCATGCCAAGCTTTGACAAACGCCTGCAAAACATTCAACTCAAACCCATGCAATTTCTCATAGAACAACATAACCTATCCTTTCTATAAAATCCTCCACACATCACCATTGGCTTTTATCTCAGCACATGAGAAGGGATCGGACTTGCACCTATCACCTCCCATCAGCAATGGCACAAAGAACTTCATAGGAAAGAAACCCCAAGAAATGTAAATGCAAATAAACACAAAGGAAAAATAAAAAATTGCACCCACAAAGTGTGTGGACCTACCTTTCAAGGTACAAAACAAATAATGGCCAGATCCCTCCTAAACATACAACTCATCCTCCCACAATTTCCAACGAATGCCACAAGCATCAAGTGTCTAATCAACACCATATGGTAATTATTAACTCACCATCCCTTGAAATCACCAAAAGAATCGACCCCGTCCATAACATTATGTGCTATTATTGTTGAGAAAGGATATAAGCTCCATCGGCAGGTTATCATTAGACTCCCATGAACTAGCTGATGAAACACCAATGTTAGCCAAAAAATTCATGAGTCCATTAGCCTCTCGAAATGCATGGGAAATATAAACTTCATCAAAGTCATTCAACATGGAGAGAGCATCAACAATAAATATTTCAATAGACTAAGAGGGAGGGGAAACTTTCC
>VDFB02071545.1:0-19576 GCA_007258455.2 Sequoia sempervirens | reverse complement strand
AAGATAGGGACATCCTAAATTGGCTATACAAAGGTGAAGATGAATCTCTCTTGCACATTAAGTTGCCTAAAGAACAATATGGTAAGGGGTACGCTATCATGCAAAAGATGGGTTATGAAGGGAATGGTCCTATAGGAAAACGAAGAGAAGGAATTGTGGAACCAATTCAACCTATTTCAAAGCATTCAAGTGATAAAATAGGACTTGGATATGGTAAAGATAAAGAAGAACCTACTTCACAGCAGACATCATTAATTCATGAAGGAGGATCTGTATCAGATAAATCTAATGAATCAGTTTTCCAATTGCAAAATAGTTCAGATAATCATCTTAATGAATATGAATGGACACCATTTATAATGATGAATTTTGGAGGGATAAACAAGTTGATACTATACATAAATTTGCACCCGGCTCTTATACAAGGAGAAGGCTCAAGGCCTCCACTGACATATGTTTTACAAAATGCTCATGAATCAAGTGAGGATGATTCATATTTTAACGAGATTGATAATCAATAGGAGAATACCATCATAGACCTTGTCCATATTGAAAATGACAACTATGTCATGACTTTGACAACTCAAGACCTTACCCAACCTAATGATCCCATGCCTTTAGTTTATCCGGAACTTATTGATTGGAACGATGATGCACCAATCCATATTATTCCTACATTCAAGAATGATGAAGATGTTATAACTTTCCTTTGTTCCTCAAATGAAGAAAAACAATTGCCACCAAGAATCTTATACTCATGAGCTCTTAGAGAGGTCAAGTCTCTTAGCTGCAAAATAAAATAAAGCCAAAAGATGGATCTATTGGTGAAACCTAAAATGGCGTTGATAGATCAAAACAAGAGAGAAAAATAAAGAGCTGATCCTACGAAGAAAACCTTTCAGGCACTAAGGATGAGAAACTCTTGACACTCTTCCCAAGTATTATCATTAAAGATCTTCTATTTTGATTTCGAACCAATAGAATCAATCAACATAAGTACAGCAGAGCAGCCAAAAGTTTTGCAACTTGCAGCATCATTAACAGTTGAAAAGTCCTGAAATTCATGGAATTCTTGAAGGAAAATCAAATTAACTTTGCTTGGTCATATGCTGATATGCCAGTGGTTAGAACCAATCCGATAATGCATCATTTACTTATCAAACCTGGGACAAAGCCTGTAAAGAAAAAGCTTAGAAAGATGCATCCACATGTTGCATTATTGGCCAAGGAAGAATTAAAGAAGCTTTTGGATGTTGGATTCATTCGAACTATTGACTATGCAGAATGGATTTCAAACATTGTACCTATTTCAAAACCAGATGGAAGGATCAGAGTTTGTACAGATTTCAGGGATTTAAATAAAGCCTTCCCCAAAGATGATTTTCCTCCTTCAACATGCTAGACATGATTGTTGACTTAACTGTTGGCCATGCAATGTATTCATTAATGGATGGATTTTCAGGATACAACCAGATAAAAATTGCACCAGAAGATCAAGATAAAAAAACGTTCACATGTCCTTGGGGTACCTATTGCTGGAATGTAATGCCATTTGGGTTAAAGAACCGGAGCTACTTATCAAAGAGCAATGACAACTATTTTTCATGATATGATGCATACATTCATGGAAGATTATGTTGATGATTTACTTGCAAAATCTCATACACGAGATGAACACCTGGACATCTTGTCAAAAATATTTATCAGAATGGAGAAATTCAATGTTCGACTAAATCCAAAGAAATGTGTCTTCGGCGTCACATCTGGAAAACTCCTAGGGTACATTGTTTCAGAAAAGGGTATAGAAGTTGATCCAGAAAAGGTACAAGCTATAATGGACATGCCTCCACCACGAAATATCAGTCAATTAAGATCATTGCAAGGAAGATTACAGTCCATCAGAAGGTTTATAGCTCAACTGGCAGACAAAAGCTTGCCATTTACACATTTATTGCATAAAAATGTTCCATTTAAATGGGATGACAAATGTGAAGTAGCATTCAATAAAATCAAGCAATATCTTACGCATCCACCAGTTTTAATTCCACCTATTCCAGGAGAGCCACTCATACTCTATATTTCAGCAACAGAAGTATCTTTGGGCGCATTGCTAGCACAAGAAGACACTACAGGTAAAGAAAGGGCTATATATTATATCAGCAGAACCTTAACAAGAAATGAGTTAAACTACAGTTTCATTGAAAAAGCTTGTCTTGCAGTAGTGTTTGCTTCTCAAAAGTGGCAACATTATATGTTAGCTCATACAGTTAAGCTGATAACAAAGATAGACCCATTGAAATACCTATTAAGCAGAGCTACTTTAACAGGAAGACTTGCAAAATGGGTAATGATCTTAAGTGAGTTTGACATTCACTATGTAGATCAAAAAGCCATTAAAGGACAGGTCATTGCAGATCAGTTGGCTGAAGCTCCTTTACAAGAAGACAATCCAATGCACATTGAGTTTCCTGATGTAGATGTCTTTACAGCAACAATTCAGAGACCGTGGGCATTGTACTTTGATGGATCTTATACACAATATGGCTCGGGGGCAGGGATTCTTTTTGTTACACCTGAAGGACATACCATTTCAAGATCATATCGATTGATGTTTCCTTGCACAAATAACATAGTTGAATATGAGGCATTACTCATAGGATTGAAGATAGCTTTGGAATGGCAGATTACAGAGCTGGAAGTCTATGGTGATTCACAACTTGTCATTAATCAAATTAATGATGATTATCAAACTAAAGATGATAAGTTGCTACCATACAAGAACATGGTGGATGATTATAAGAAATATTTTGTGTCAATCAATTTTTCACAAATATCAAGGATTGATAATAAAGCTGCAGATGCAATGGCTACCATTGCTTCTTTATTACAAATATCTGAAGATCAAACCAAGTATGAATTCTTGGTGGAACAATTATTTTCTCCCGCATATGATAATCTTGAAACCCAAGTTATATGTCATTTGACTGGTTCAGATTCACCTTTATATGGCAAAACTTATACCTATTTGAAAGATAACATCTTACCTTTAGATTTATCCCGCAACCAAAAATGGAATTTCATTCGTCAATCATCCCGTTATACCTTAATTGCCAATATCCTTTATCGACATGGTCTTGATGGTACACTCCTTAGATGTCTTGAACGCGACGAATCTAAAAAAGCCTTACAAGAGGTTCACGGTGGTATTTGTGGAACTCATTCGAGTGGTTTGACCTTAGCCAAGAAACTTGTCAGAATGGGATACTATTGGCCTACCATGGAGCAAGATTCTTTTACTTTTGTTAAGAAGTGTTCTAAATGCCAGATCCACGGGAATCTTATTCATGCACCTACACAAGAACTGCAACCTTTCATTTCGACATGGCCTTTTTCTCAGTGGGGATTAGATCTTGTTGGTAAAATACATCCTTCATCATCAAATGGTCATAAATTTATCATTACAGCTACTGAGTATTTTACAAAATGGATTGAAGCTGTTCCTCTAACAACAGTGACTGGTAAACAGATATCTTCATTTATCCTGAATTACATTATTTGTAGATATGGAATTCCTAATTCTATTGTTACTGATAATGGAAGACCTTTTAAGAATCAGGATGTTGATGAACTTTGTGAAAGATTTCATATCCAACACAAGTACTCTACACCTTATTATCCACAGGGTAATGGTCAAGCAGAAGCTTCTAACAAAACCATTTTGAAGATATTGAAGAAGACAGTAAATGATGCTGGACGTGATTGACATGTTCAACTCAACCCAGCTTTGTGGGCATATAGAACCAGTGTTCGCACACCAACAGGAGCTACACCATATGCTTTAGTCTATGGAGCAGAAGCAATTTTACCATTAGAAGTTGAAATACCTTCGCTTAGGGTTTCACTCAAGGGATTGATAAGTGATGAAGACTACAGGGTTTCTCGTCTCCAAGAGCTCGAACTGTTAGATGAAAGACGCCAACATGCAGCTGATCACTTGAAAGGTTATCAACAAGTCATGTCTCATGGTTATAATCACAGAGTTAAACCACATGCATTTCAAGTCGGTGACTTAGTTTTGAGAGAAAATCCGCGTAATCAGCAAGACAGAGAAAAGAAAGGCAAATTTGAACCTAATTGGCTTGGTCCATTTGTTATCGTAGCAGCATATGGTTCTGGTGCATATCAGCTATCCACATCAGAGGGGGACCTGTTTGAAGAGCCAATCAATAGTATTCATTTGAAGAAGTTCTATGTCTAAAAAGTCCTGAAAAAAAAAAATCATAAAAAGTCCCAAAAAAAAAATTAAAAAAAATCGAAAAAGTCCCAAAATCCATAAAACCAAAAAAAAAATCCTAAAAAAGTGCAATAAAACAAGTAGTGAAAACCTGGCAAACAGGCGTTACTTGTAATTAAAATGGGCTCCTCCATTTATTAGTTTATGTCTTGTTTTCATTTTTCATCCATATCTATCATCTGTATATATTTTTCATTATCCATATCATACCATGGGAATCCTTATTTTTCATCATGGCTTGATGAAATTTGTACATATCTTTTATCCTTAGGTTGTGTTTACATTGGGGGAAAAACGCAGAAACATACAAACAAGAGAGGGGCAATGAGCTTTCAGAATATCACAAACAAACAAATAACAGTTTGACAAAACACAACAAACATTGTCGTATCAAATCAATCACAACATGTTTATTCAATACCAATGGAAATTAAAACAACATGCTCCAAACAAATGAGAATATCAATGATGATAACTAAAAAATTGGATGATCTTAATCTGAATAAATGTTTGAAATACTTTAAGCAGGATTTGAATAGTTGTTTGATTTTCTATCATATCTCTGGAGTAATTCAATGATGTATTGAACTAGAAGAGCAAGGAAGGAGTATGATTTTTCTTTGTCTGTTGTTTGTGAGGACATCATTAGT
The DNA here is from genome assembly GCA_007258455.2 of Sequoia sempervirens. Taxonomy (NCBI): domain Eukaryota; kingdom Viridiplantae; phylum Streptophyta; class Pinopsida; order Cupressales; family Cupressaceae; genus Sequoia; species Sequoia sempervirens. The sequence goes on along the minus strand of VDFB02071545.1, from coordinate 14,632 downwards.
ACTATGCAAATTGGTCACGAGACATGCTTTACTATGTATCATGGATGACATTTCAGAATTTGCATGGGAAAAGGATTAACTCTTGTCTGTTTATGCAAGCAATACTCAGGTCATCTCGGTTCAATTATACCTAGATGCTTGTATTAACTTGCTATATTAAAAATCATGAAAGAAATACTCAGGACATCACTGGTGCTAACATACCCTTTGATGCTTGTATTAACTTTCAACATTTCAAAGCTCTATGATGATACAAAAAGCATGTATAAGCTCTCCAAATGGCAATATTGTATGAATGTCCTGCATGGTTAGTATAGATTGCATTCATGTTAGAATCTGCATTTTGCATTTATAGATTTCTAAAAAGCTGGCAAAGAATCAAATGTTTATATCTTTTTAAATACATGATTGAGTATATTTTGACATTCATAAAAACATCATTTCATAAATTTTTGCATTAGAAAATCATAAAAAGCATACATTGCATACATTGTTACCATATACATTCATTCATCAAATAAATTTCATCTCATACAATCATGTATATAAATATTATAAATCATGAAACCATCATATAGTACACATCATATGGATATACATCATATATCATGTAAAATCATCGCTGCATTTCATATATCTCAAAAATGAATATCAAAATGTACAAGGATGTCAACTACAAGAGATATAATATCATCAAAAATGTGATCATCTTACGGTGTATACAAAATGTCTCAACAGAATATCATAAAAGAATCATGTACAATGCACTAGGCAGAGCTATCCTGTGATGGAGCTAGCCTAGGACCTGTACCACCTGCCCCTGATGGACCTGTATCACCTGCCCCTGATGGACCTGCTCCGCCTGTCCCTGGTGGCCCTCTAGGAGGTAATGGTTGTGTCACACCCCTGCTAGTAGTACGAGAGCGACCATGAGTAGACCATGACTGAGTGTAGCTCTCTCTCTGCTCAGGTGGAACTGAATCATGATATCTAGTCCGATAGAACTCTGCCTCTCGTGTGGCTCTGGTAGCCTCCCTCATCATGTCACCTGGAAAAATGCTACCTGCTACTCTCTGTAGGCTATCTGCTAAGGCAATGGCCTGCTCACCCCGTTGTCTAGCTGCATCTCTCTCAGCAGTAATCGAAGTCACCTGACCCTGCAACTGTGAAATCAAGGCCTGTGCTTGTGATAACTGAGCCTATAAGCTCTGTATTGTACTCTACAGAGACAATATCTGACCTGCTACAGTCGGATCTACAGAAGGGGATGGGTCAGTATGCCTCATCCGTGGTCCACCTCTGCCTCCTCTACCTCCTCTGCCACCTCTCCTACCGCCTCTCCTTCCACCTCTATCTCCACCCCTATCATCACCACCATCATCTCCATCGGAGTCATCATCTCCACTACCCTCCTCATCATCACTGTCCTCTGAATCATCATCTCCTGACTCTGAGTCCCTCTGTCGACGTCTTTGAGCAATAATAGGAGCAATGGCCTCATCAGGATCAAACATACGTGGTGGTGGATGCTCTAGGAAATACTGTACATACTCTCTGGAACTGCATCAGAACATCCACAGTAATTATCATTGCTCCTAAAGCTAGTGAACTTCATACGGCCTCATGAAATCACTGGGCCCCCCTGCTATGACTCACAAAACATCATAAATAGCCAAACTACAGGCATACCGGGATAGGTAAATCCTTAATGCCTATTGACTGAAATCTCGGGATCCATGAAATTCAGTGATAAAAAATCTGGAAGTGCATACAAAAGGCATCTCCATCGCATCCTCTGGCCATGGCTCACAATCCAAATATGGCCTCCAACATACTGTATCCAAACTATCTAATAGCCGCTGCCAATATACTAGTTTGCCCAGTCTCGGCTGAGCAATAATATGTGCATATCTCCATCTATATGCTCGACCAGCTGGTCGATGTCCTCAGGTCAATGGACATAAAACTGCAAAATGCTCCCATGCCCATATCTGTAGTAATGAGCATCCAACAGCAAAACTACGGCCTCTACCATATACGATATGATGTAGCTCGTCATATAGGTGGGCTAGCATACATGTACCCCATGCATACCGTGTCCCCTGCATCACCATACTCTCCAAAACACGACCCCATCCGATCGCAAACCCCTTCGACCTATGGTCGGGGCACAACACACCTCCAATGAATCCTGCAAGCACAGCTGGTAATGGTGGATAGGTATCTGTAATCTCACCCCATGGGATGAAGTATCCAGCAATTTGATCATCTCTAAATATCCGTCTCAAAGAAAGAGTACCCCCAACCTCTCGTCTATCAAAAACAACTATCTCTCCCATCACTGGGATCCGTAGGATGCGATATACGTCCTCGGGGGTCACTGTAATCTCGCCTGTCGGTAAATGAAAAGTGTTGGTGTCGCTATGCCACCGCTCTGCAAGTGCTATCAATAGGGCCCTGTTGAGGCGAACCTTAGGCATATCAAGTAATGAAGTCAAGCCGCATGCATCAATCACATCTCTATCTGACTGTAACAAATGCGGAATCAATGACCATGTGCTCGAAAAAGTCTCTCGTAACTGCAAAACACCTAGTCTCTCCTGTTCACATACATCATCAAAACAACATCAATATCAAAACATCCTAACGTATCAATCCAAAACTGAATATCAAACTATTTGTTTTTCATTATCATTATGAAATGCGAATAATATCACAATTATGTTTGTTTTTAACAACCTTAGAAGCAAACGAATCAATCAAACTATTTGTTTTTCATCATCATGGAACGCAAATAATCAACATCAAGTTTCTTTCTAACAACTTTAGGAGAAAACTTATCTGTCCTATTTGTTTTTAACAACTTTAAAAGCAAATTTATCATCTACTATTTGTTCTCCAACAACTTTGGAAACAAATTTATCATTTACAACAACATAAAATCAAAGGCGCTGCAAAATTGGTTAAATGCGCTATATAATTCATTATCAGTGCTATAGAATCAATTGCGCTACAAAACATATTAATAGCGCTACAAAATCACTCATATGCGCTATGAAATATTTTGCGCTACAAAATTCGTTAATGACGCTGCAATACATCTCAAGTGCGCTATGAAATTATATGCGCTACACAAATGATCAAATGCGCTACAAAATCTATCACCGGGGCTACGATATTTTATGCGCTATGAAACATCTTGAATGGGCTATGATACACCTTAAGGGCGCTACGATATTGAATGCGCTACGAAAAGAATCGTATGCGCTATGAAAAATGTTAAGGGCACTAAAACTCAATTTTTTTGCAATAAACATTGAAAACGTGCGCAAAACAAAATTTTTGAGAGAGATTTACAAGACACATACTGGAGGTCCGTAGTGCGCTAGCCGCTGATGACGTCGGATACGCTCAAAACGGTGCTGGTGAACTAGAAGTGCCATGATTATCAACTCAGAGCTTAATATTTGCAAATTTTACTAGGTTAAAATTGAAAATGACATGGAAAATGACATTTTTAACCTATATAATGGTAAAATTGGGGCATTTTTATCATATTTTCACATAGCAGGGGCAATTTCATCATCAATTTTTCATTTCATGTCTCTTCGGGTCAATTTCTTCAAATCATTAGTTTCGAATGATGAATCGACATCTTCAAAATCATAAAAATTGAAAATTTCATAAAAATTCATAAAAATCAAAAAATTCACAAAAATTCAAAATCTTATCGATTCATCGTTCGCGGGGGCATATACATATCATTATTTCGACAGTCAACATTTGGGGCAAAATTCAAAATTCTTTGAAGCAATGTGTAAAACACATCACTTCAAAGAGGGGCAAAATGTATACACCTAAAAATGGTCACATCATATTGTCTGGTAATTAATTAAATATTTTTAATATTTAATTAAAATATTTGAATTCTATCTGCGTATAAATAAATTTAAATAATTTATTTATATTTCTTCATTCTTTTATTTCGATTAAATAAATAAGTTTATTTAATCATCTTTTCGTATTCATTTCTTAATTAATTAAATAAATATTACGATTTATTTATATTAATTATCAATAATCTTCGTTTGAATATCTAATTCAAATAAAGATTAAAATATTATTCTTCTTCTAAATATTATTTACAATTAAATATTCTAAAAATATTTAATTATTTCCTCTAATTCAATATTCATTCTTAAAAATCATTTCAAAATTCTTCAAAAATCTATTTATAATTAAATATTTCCAAAAATATTTAATTAAATCTTCTAAAATTTCAAATTATTCTAAAGTCATATTACAATTAAATATTTCAAAATATTTAATTAAATCTTCCATAGTTTTTAAAAATCAAAAATCAAATGCAATAAATTAAATAAATTTATTTATTTATTTAATTTGGGATTTATCTTCAACTCCCGGGAAGCAAACGGTTAAAACAGAAAATTAAATTTCTCTGTTTCTGTGCAGGCTTCTTCCCGTGGGTTGAAGACAGGAATCCATCCTTCTCTCCAACCTCTCAACCTCCCCCATTTTCTTCTCAACCTCTCCATCTCTCACCATTCAAACTTACCAAACAATCTCACAGCCGTAGATTCTTGCCAGCCGGGATGGAGCCTGCAAAAATCTATAAATACAGCTACCGGGAGCTTCAAATGATATAGAAGCTTTTAGTAAAATAACTATAGGAAAATCTCATAGCATTCATAGCATTCATAGAGTACTTTCATAAGCATAGATGGTATAGAATCATAGCAATAGCAATAGAATCATGATACATTTCATTCACAGCCCCTGTGCATAATCACAACCCCTGTCCATATCCGTATCAACAATCCCATCTTCATCAGCATATAGAATAGATTTTCATTTGTATACTCATTCTACAGCAACCATTTGGAGAAGCTTATATCAAATCGAGGAGCAACAGCTTCAAAGAATCCTTGTAGATGAGGAAAATGGAGCGGCTCTGAGAAAGAATTTTGCTTATTTGAATTTATTTAAATTTCTTTAGATTAGGACATAATAGAACTTGGAATACAGGGCCTAATAATGGAGGAGTTCCCACCCCATTGGACCAACCTGCTAATCAAATTGTCAATCAATCTGCGAACCAGGCCAGTCAGTCAAGACAAACCTCCTACTGGTGTGTATCTGGCTGAAGCAGCCCTATCAGGATCGTGTAGGCTCCATAAGACAAGTCAGCATTCAGAATTGGAATGTCCAGAGTTCCAAACTGTTGCATCCATTTTTCAGTATGAGGTAGAGAACAATGTGAATGGACATGAGATTGTTCCTTCCAACTCCTATGATTCTCCTGTGCTGGTATTAAATCATGCTCCTTTTCCAGCCAGCAAGAAAAATGTACCAGAAGAACCTGATTCTCAGGAAGTTGAAACAGATCAGATTTTTAATGGAGATGAAGTAGCTCAGTTGTTTAATGAAGATACGATGAATGACAATGGCCCCCTCGATCAGGAGGAAGCTTATGTTGAAGAAGTACAGATGTTTCAGAGACAAGGATTGAGAGATATGCCTCATAGACGTCCACATCCTGGAGGACCTTTCACCACTTCCATTCCTCCTAACAACTTCATTACTCCTCCAGATCCTAATGCTAGTAACAACCCGTCTTATCCACATGTCTCCAAGCAATATCTCTCAAAGGGGAGACAGACTCAAACTGACTCACAGAAAGAAAAGGCTATCCAAGCTGGCAAGGATAAGGTGGAAGAACCATCTAAGGAAATCTCTACTGATATGAGTGAGGAGTAGATGGCTTCATATGTTGCAGAGGAGTTCAAGAAATTAAAGGTAAACCTTTCTGCATTTGAGTTGTTAAGGTTCCCTGCAATTAGGAAGGCTGTCTTAGGTACCTATGATGCAAATTCAAAGTTATTGGATAAGTCTTCTGGTGAACATGTCAGCCAGACTTCCAGTTCCCAGCCTGTGAGGACACAGAATCAAGCTCACAATCAGACTGACTTGCCTCCTAGAGATAAAGGGAAAGATAAGACTCAAGTGGCCCAGGTGGACACTCAGCGCACATTGTTCCAAGGGAAAACAGAAACCCCATCATTCCTGATCTCTGTTCATATATTCGGTAAGAATTTGCATAACTGCTTGTTAGATTCGGGTGCTTCCACCAACATGATGCCATTTAGAGTTTGTAGAGCCCTAGGAATTACACCTGCTGACTCTCAGAAGAAGGTGACTTAATTGGACAGAACTAAAGTTAGTGTGATAGGAGAACTTAACATGATTCACATGCAGATAGCTTCAGATCCCAGAATTCAACAGGTTATCAATATTCAGGTAGCTGATATTCCTGATGCATATGGTTTGATTCTAGGAAGAGATTTCACCAAGGCTTTGAATGGATATGTATTTACTGACCACTCTCACATGTGGCTTCCATAGAAAGGATTGCCTAATCAGATCATAATTGAGAGAGAGCCTAGAATGAAGTACATGATAACAGAATACCAAAAGACTTCAGCAGAGGTCCTCATATCAGAAGTTGGAATGGAAAATTACGTGTTATCACCTCAGTATGAAGAGTCAGACTCAGAGGAAGTGTTGATGCTACACTCGATGCCTACGGATGTTGAGACAGGGTCTAGCCATGTTGAAGTCTTGACAGAATCAGTTAAAGAAGAAGAAGAATTTGAGGACAGACAGATCAGCCTATTAGACAGTTTCTAGGAATTCATTAAGCAGTGTATGGAGAATCAAACTCACCTGGGAAGAAGGACAAGCTTTAAGGAATTACTTTTACCAAAATGGTGTAGAGTCCATAATGCTTCCCATTCAGAGTTGGGGTGTTGTTTGTGCCAGACAATAGTAGAACAAGTGCAGAAATGTCTAAGTCTAGCTTAGGTTGTGAAGGAAAAGATGGATGATCCGCAAGAAAAATATCAAGACAAACCTCCTATAGCAACTAAAGAGTCCTCTAATACTAGGAAGCTAAAAGATATGACAAAGAAAAATACCCCTGCAGAATGCTGGACTCTCAAATTTGATGGATCCAAATCCAAGCATGGTGCTGGAGCAGGGTTTGAGCTGACCAGCCCAAAAGGTAAAAATTTCTTTGCAGCCCATAGGCTTCAATTTCATTGCACAAATAATGTAGCAGAGCATGAAGCATTAATTCATGGACTTCTCATGGCACTTAAGAAAAAGGTTAAGATTCTGCAAGTTTTTGGGGATTCAGAGTTAGTAGTCAAACAAGTGAGAAAGCAGTATTCATGCCATGATAGGAGAATGACTAATTATAGGCATAGAGTGTGGGACCTCCTTGAAGGGTTTGATGCCTTCAACATTCAATTGATACCATGACAGAAGAATCAAACTGCTGACTCTCTGGCTCAGGCAGCGAGTACTCTGCAGCCTCTATCTCTGTCAGGATTGAAGAAGTTTACTGTTGAATTGACTCCTGTGCCATCAGTCCCAGACAATGTGACTAACTTTCAGGTGTTTGAGGATGATAAACATATTCTCGACTTCATCACAAATATAGATGTTTTTGCTTCATAGATCATTGATGAAGCAGAACCTCAGGAAGCAGAATTGGATCTAGAAGGTGTGCTGAATCTGAAGTCCAATACTATTCTAAGGGGAATGGTACAATTGGAGCAGATTTTTGATATAGACAAGATCAGAGATCAAGAACAAGAGGTAAAGAAAGAATCAATCAGTGGACAGTGCGACACTCACAATGTGGGAACTGAGGACAATGTTAAGAATATTTTTATTGGCAAGGTATGCACTCCAGAAGAAAGACAGGGTATAATCAGAGCCCTACACGACTTTCTGGATATAGTAGCCTGGAGTTATGAAGACTTGAAGACTTATGATACATCCATCATAACTCATACTATACCCCTTAAGCCAGATGCCAAGCCTTTCAGACAGAGACATAGACCTATCAATGCTCTGTTGGAACCACTCATATAGAAGGAAGTTCAGAAACTGTTGTCTGCTAGAATCATATTTCCTGTTAGGCATTCAACCTGGGTAGCAAATTTGGTTCCAGTAAGAAAAAAGAATGGAGAAATTAGGCTCTGCGTTGATTTCAGAAATCTAAATAGATCATCAGAAAAGGATAACTATCCAGTTCCCTCTTTGGACGAGGTGCTACAAGTGGTCAATGGATCTCAGATGATGTCCTTTCTGGACAGTTATTCAGGGTACAATCAAGTGATGGTCCAATATGAGGACAGACACAAGACTTCTTTTACAACTAAGTGGGGTACCTTCGCCTACAAGAGGATGCCATTTGGACTCATTAATGCAGGAGCTACTTTTCAAAGGGCTATGGATATTTCCTTTAAGGATATTATAGGCAAATGCATTATCATTTATATGGATGACCTAACTATTTTTTTGAAGAACAGGGGGTATCACATCTCAGATTTACGCAAAGTGTTACAGAAGTGCAGAGAATTTGACATATCCTTGAATCCTAAGAAGTGTATTTTTGGAGTGACAGAAGGAAAGTTGTTAGGACATGTCATATCAGAAAAAGGAATTGCTATAGATCCTGAGAGAGTGGAGGCCATATTGAAGATTCACCCCCTACCAGCAAAAAGGAGATGAAGTCTTTCTTTGGTAAGATTAACTTTGTCAGAAAATTCATCACTGGATTTGCTGAAATTGTAAAGCCATTAAATGCAATGTTGAAACAAGATGCCAAGATTGAATGGACTACAGAAGCAAATGAGGCATTTGCAGAAATTAAAAGAGCCATTGCTGATGCCCCAGTATTGGTAAGCCCTAATTACAGCAAGCCCTTCTATATCTATTCCTTTGCTTTAGACCATTCATGTGCTGGAATGCTGATGCAAAAATCTGATGAGGGGAACGAGCATCCCATTGTGTTTATGAGTGCACCATTAAAAGATGTTGAGTTGAAATATTCAAGTGTGGAAAAGCAGGCATATGCCCTAGTCAGAGCAGTAAAGAAATTCAGGCATTATATTCTCAGAAATAAGGTGTATGCAATTGTTCCTGATTCTGCAGTTAAGTTACTGCTGATGCAAAATGAACTCGGTGAGCGTAGAGCTAAATGGGTGACCATGCTTCAAGAGTATGAAATTGAGATCCAGCCCATGAAACTGGTAAGGGGGCAGGGACTCACCCAGACTATGGCAGAGATAGGCCCTGAATTATCTGTTCAGAACTATAATGTTGAAGAGGTTTCCCTAGATGGTTGGTATGATGACTTAGTCTATTATCTGCTGAATCAACGAGCTCCAGGTCATCTTAATGCAGTTCAGAGGTGAGCCTTAAGGTTGAAGAGTGATGGTTTCATGTTAAAAGGAGCTATTCTATACAAGAAAAACTATGAAGGCATTTATTTGAGGTGCCTAGGGAAACAAAAAGCTGAAAGGGTAATGAACGAGTTCCATGAGAAGCACGGTACTGGTCATGGTTCAGCAATTGCTACTGCAAATCAGATTTTGAGGGCAGGGTATTACTGGCCTACATTGTTCAAGGATGTCCACCAACATGTACGAACCTGTCATATTTTTCAGACTACAGCAACAAGAGAAAGGTGTGCAGCACTTCCGCTCCAACCGGTCACTGAGGTAAGACCTTTTGCTCAATGGGGTATGGATTTCATAGGCCCCATCAACCCACCATCTTCTGCGGGACACAGGTACATTCTCACCATCACTAACTAATTTACAAGGTGGACTGAAGCTTTTTCTTGTAGGCAATGTACATCAGATGTAGTGATTGATTTCTTAGAATCAACCATTCTTAATCGGTTTGGATGTCCTATTGCTATTGTTTGTGATAATGGTCCTGCATTTGCATCTCTGAAATTCTTGAACTGGGCTTTTGATCACGGCATTATTGTGAAGTTTGCTTCTAATTATTACCCCCAGGGAAATGGCTTGGCAGAATCTTCTAATAAGAACCTGTTGATTGTCATTCATAAGCTGTTAGAGAGGAATCCAAAAGACTGACATACCCAGCTTCGGTTTGCCCTTTGGGCAGATTGTACTAGACTCAAGTCCTCCATTGGAACATCTCCTTATCACTTAGTGTATGGTCTGGAACCAGTTTTCCCTATCCAACTTAAGATCCCAACCCTACAGTTTATAAATCAGTTTTATGATGAAGGGGACAGACGGGAGGCTAGGTTAACGGAACTGTTGCACCTTGAGGAGAAAAGGGATAATGCCTTGGAGAATTTTGCCAAACATCAGGGGGTAGTTAAGAGATGGTTTGATAGGAGGGCTAAAGTCAAAGCCTTCAGGATTTATGACCTTGTCCTATACTAGAATAAGCCTCATGATCAGAAAGAGAATCACGAAAAGTTTGATAAACTATGGCTTGGCCCATATCAGATCGCTGAAATACTTGGAGATAATGCCTTCCGCCTGAGGACTCTCACGGGAGAAGATATCCCACTGCCTGTCAATGGGCAGCATTTGAAACATTATTTCCAGTCCTGAGCTGTTTTCAACTCCCTGCTCTGTACATAGTTAGTTTAGTTCACTTTGCTTGTTTTGTTTGGTTAGGGTAGGTTTCCCTTTCACTTTGCTTGTTTTGTTTGGTTAGAGTAGGTTTGCTTTGGTTTGTTTGTTTTGGTTTGCGTTGCTCTTGCTTTTGGTCCTTTTTCTTGCGGGGATCGTGGGTGCATATGTATGGTAATGGTGACAAAGTAGGTCTAATGTTCTTGGTATCTCCTTTACAAACTCTAATCATCCTTCCAGGATGTCATGGTACGAACTCCTTACCCTATGTCATTTATCCTTATGCTAAGGCAGGGGTTCTCTAGTCAATTTTAACAGGAATATATTGGGGTCTTATACTTTTAATCCTTAATATACCTGAAGTTGTAAGAGGTCCTTATAAGGTCTGAATAAGTGAAAAATCCTTTTCTGCTCTAGTGCCACTGTGGTTCTCAACCCTGAGTGTGAACTTCACTGTTCACAGGTTGAAGGAAATGAGTGAAAAGAAAAGAAATATCAGAAAAATATATAAAAAAAAAGAAGAAAAGGAGGAGAAAAAATATGAAAATCGAGAGGTTTGAATTCAACTTATCAGGGGGATCTGAATATCTCTACCGGGGCTATGGATGCCTGGCTGGCAGTAGAGCTATGTTCAGGAGGATCACAGTGATAACCTCGTCGGGGCTATGGATGCCTGACTGGCAGCGAGGCTCTATCCATGTTACTTTTAGAGTATGAATCTTTACGTAGCCTGTTCATCCCAAGCCTGGTTCTTGTTGCAACTGAGGGTAGGTAATGAATGCATGAGCACACACTTGGACCCTGGTATAGGAATGTTTAAATGGTTAGAGATTTCTTTGTTTCAACGCGGAGGGTAGTGGCTGGATAGCTGAGTTTAAACCATGAGTTCTGGGTTCTTGATTCCAGTTTGTCATCGAAATGCTCAGGAGCATTTCCCCAGCAGAGTCACCATTTGTTGTGCAATTTTTGCACACACGCCCCACTTGGAGTGAGGACCCTCTTTCTTGTGTCTTTTGACCTTTGGTTTTATTGAACTTATCATTTTAGGGTCTTGGCATGTTGGTCTTGCTGGCTTTGACCTTGCCTTGAGGTTGGAATGGATTGAAATTGAGTTTTAAGCCAAATCCAGGTTTTCACTTGGATCCGGGATTTTCTGACTCCGGCGGATTTTCCTGGGCCCTGGTCTTTTGTCCATTTCTGGCAGGATTCTCCGAATCCGGGTTTCTGCTCGATCTCAGGATTTTCCGGTCCTAGTGGATTTTCTCGGACTTTGCCAAAATCCTGAACTTCGTCATTTCCCCGGTTTCTGCATTTCCACAAAATCTGTGTTTCCGCGCATCATGGGATTTTCTGGAATTCCATTTTGAGCTCGGGTTTTCGGATTTGTCAGGAGTGTCTTGTCACGCATTAATGACCGAGGTACCTTTGCTCAGATGGGTATATGGGCAGATTTTGGGCATATTAAGCATCATTCTGATTTCGATTGCTCACTTGTTTCTGCTCTAGCGATTGGAAATTTTCATTTGAGCTTAAAGGTTTGATTTGGATTGCGTGTGTGTGAATTGATTGGAGCACTGCTGGTTAAAGTTTTCATTGCTAAGGACGCGCTACTTACGTGGTTTCTACCTCGAGCTCTGATTTCATCCGCATTGATCCATGGTAGGTTATCGATGGCCCCTATTGTTTGTTTACACTATGATTGGGTTCTTTTGTGTTTAATGGTGATCATTTGGGTCGGCCTCTGCTGGGTTTTGATTCTGTATTTATAGAGTCAGGATTTGGCCTATTTTTGTTGTAGAACCCTATCATCTGTGCCCTATGAGCTCTATTTATCCTTTAGATTGCGCATGTATCCTTTAGACAGGGTTCTGGATTAGATCGTGTGCCCCTTTAGTGCGAAATTTGCTATTACGCGAAGTTAGGGTTTCCCTCGGTGTTTGGCCTGGAACGAAAAATTTGTTATGGTTGGGAAATCTTGTCCTTGTATCACATTGATCCCCGTCTGGTGAAGATTCGGGTGCTTTAGGTAAATCCTTAACTAATATTTTAAACCTTAAAGTTTCCCCTGGTTTTAATGGCGGAGGTCTGGTTATTCAAATTAGGGCATCATTGTTTTGACATAGGGATTCATCTTTTGAGAAGCTTTCGAGAAGTCGAAATCCTTTGCGTCCTGAGTTTTGTTGATTATTGTCAGTTTCGAGACCATTAGAACTTAGGTAGAGGAGATCTCGTGATCATTTGGCTTGTGGTTCGCGTTTCGTCATTTTTCGGGTTTCCAAGGTCCTCGCAGAATTCCGCTGCTTTCGGATTTTCCCGGATTGGGCTTATTCCGCGGGCTGGGGTAATTACTAGAACATTTCAAGCTGTCCGCGAAAATCCGTTCCATCCGGATTTTTCTGAATTTCATGTTTGGATTTTTCCTTTTTGATGTTTCGATGATAGGACTAATGGATTGATTGTTAAATGCTTATTTCTTGTTTCCAATGAGTGAATTCCATGATTATCTTTTGATCTTTCATCCGCACTAACAATCCATTTGACTAATGATGCTTTGGCAGTAGGAATCCGTCTGGGTCGGATTTCTCTGAAATTCTGCCCTGACTGGATTTTCCCGGATTGCGATATTTCCCCGGACTACTTGTTTTTTCCGAATCTTGAAAGGATTAGCAGATGTGATGAATTTTAATAGTTTTATATGATCTTATGCTAACCTTTAGTCAGAATATGCCTAATAATTAAGCACTAATGGTGTCTTTTGTGAGTGCAGGCTGAATAAAGCAAGGCTGCGGTCGGGAAATCTAAGGGTGGCACAGGAGGGTCATCCATCTCTGAGACAAAATGGTTACGACTAGATATGAAGAGTCAGCTTCCCGAGAGCAAGGTGTCTTCTGTGTGGGCCGAAGTATCTGATACCAATGTTGGGGCTTGGAAATATGAGGAGTTCAAGCAGCGGACAGCTGAGAAAATTCTATCAGCCTTGAGGCAAGGAATGATGAAATCTGGACTAGTGCATGTGGCAGGCTTCCCCTCGGCAATTCAATGTTATGAGCTGATTCTCGAGTGTGCTAGGCAGTATGATTTTGATACACAAAGGGTGGTTAGTACCGAGGGAAGAGTTCTGGCGAATTTCAGTCCTATTTCCATTGCGCAAGCTTTCAACATGCCTGACCTACCTTTAGTATGTGCTTTGAATATAGATAGAGTGAAAACATATTATGAGAATGAGCCCATCAAGGCTCAACAGATAGTCAATTCATGGCTGGAGAAACCCAAGTCCCACTATTCATAACTACCCAAGCAGCTGCACAGGGTTAAGTTCAGGTCAAACATCTATGATGCGATTACATTCTTGAGCAAAGTGGCTGGTTTGAGGACTGTTGGGGTGCTAGAAAGCTGGATGGTCCACGTGATCACCAAGATCGAACAGGGAACCAATTATCACTGGGCAGGGATTATCAGCACTGAAATCGATAGGCAATTGAAGGGTGTCCTGGAGACAAAGAAGTTCACTATGTCCTCATATGTAATGTATGTGTTGGCCATCTCTTACCCATATAAGGGTCTGAATCCGAGAGGGACACTTGGACGGGATATCATTTATGAGGTATATCTAGAATTGCATCTTGGGCATAAAGATTACAGAAGGGCTAACGATGCGTTCACGATGCATATCACCCAGACGCTACAGAACGCTGAACACATGAGGCTGTCGGATGGGGCCAAGGGATTGATAAAGAACTATGGAGCTTGGTTCATCCAATTCCCCACCTTCACCTACCTCAGAGTTGGTGGATGCCCGGTTGCTCTATACAGGTTGCCTCAGTATCCCACTGACCACCTTGTTTTGTTGGAGGTTGTGAGGCAAATTTGTGAATTTGATGCTGTGGTAAAGAGAGAGAAGCACAAGACAGGCTTTGGTGGGGACTTCCCTCTTGGAATTGGTGTGGTGGAAATGTGCCCTTATATCCAATCAGCCCACACTACAGGGGAAGAACTGGCAGCATATGGTTTCTCCTTCCATTCCAAAAGGATGAACTTTGACATAACTGGAGAAGCACAGAAGAGGGCCACTAGGGAGTACCACCATAAGGATGACCTGGAAGATTATTGGGCCAACATCAAAGATGATCTTGAGGCCAGAA
>VDFB02071544.1:0-26877 GCA_007258455.2 Sequoia sempervirens | reverse complement strand
GACCTTGTAAGAACAGTGATCTTTAAGGGAGTGTTAAAAGGTGATCAATTGGTATGTTCAAAGAAATGTTTCTAAGATCTCAAAAATGGTGATGAGCTTAGAAGAATATAGTGAAAGTGTTGATGGACATAAAAGGTATCATGTGATCAATCCTATAAAGGAGTTAGCAAACATTGAGGCTAAGCAAAGATAGAAGGACAATGCAGGAATTGTAAGAAGCTTGCACAAACCACATGGCAACCAACAATATGCAGTTTTTTGGCTATTTTTGTTTTAGGTGGTTTCATCAAATTATGAGGGTAGTCATTTCATGCAATGCTACAATGTTATAGGGTATGCACAAGGAAGATAGTGATGTTTCAATGTATAGCAGTGAACATGGCATAACAGTGAGGGAGCATTGTTATGTCAATCTACACCAATGCAGGCCAGTCATTATCTTCGGGAAAAGATCAACTACAACTAGCAAGCCATGAATATATTGAGGGAAACAAGTAAACCAAAGAAGTCCTTAGGTAAGTGCAATGAAATTACAACTCTGGAAAAACACAAATCATTTCTTTTTATGGGGTTTTGTTTTAAAACACATTAAAACCAAATTTTCTTTACAAATCCAAAACTCATTTTGTGTTTCCAATTTAAAATGCAAATACAGAGTACAAGGAATGGTTTTTCTTCCATAACAAAGACCCCACCTGGGTCTGTTTCAAAATAATAAATTCAAGGACATTGAAGGAGAATAGTGTAGGTTTTTTTTTTTCAGAAAGAACACACAAATCAAAACCCATTTCATTCCTTTTGGAGGTCGTGGTTGGAAAAAAATTGTTTTCTTCTGGAAGTAAGAAACCCACTTAGGGTTAAGTAAAAAGTTGTAGATACAGAAGCTATTTAAAAGCTATCATGAACATTGTGAAGAAAGTCAACAAATGTTTGCCAAAAGAAGTTCTTTTTACAAAGGCAGAAACCTGGTTGGGTTTGTTTTCAAAAAATTGTTTAACAAAAAATTCCTTTTAAGAAGATAGGTTTTCTTCCATGGTCATGGCCCAAATTTGGGTTTTTATTCTCCAAAACAGAAAACTCATCTAGGTTTCAAAAAATCTGCAGATACAAGAAGGAATTGAAAGAGAGTCTAAGTGGAGAGCTTTCTACAAAAATACCAAGAAAAAACTAGTTCATATGTTCATGGTCGCGGCCAAAAATTACAAGCTTTCTACAAAATGAAGAAACCCATTTGGGGTTTACAAAAAATTGCAAATACAGTGTCATTTTGAAAGGCTATCATGAGTTTTTTTAAAAGTAAATCAAAATTCATTGAAAAAACCCTACTCTATTCTCTTGGTCACGACCTGAAGGAGCAAATTTTCTCACAGAGACAAGAAAAAATGTTGGGGTTTTCTTCATTTAAATACAAATACAAAAGAAAATAAGCATTTTTATGCTTCATTCTTAGTTGGAGGCTCAAAACGAGCTATTTTTTTGCTAAAAAAAAAATGGAGTGGGTCGACAAAAGCTTACCTGAACTTTCTTTCATTTTTCCTTCATTTTTACAAGTTTTTGCCACATGAAAAGGCCCTTTATTCAAGCTTCATAGCTTCAACAATGGCAGTTGTGAGAAGTATGAATAGACAAAAGAGAAATGAAACATCAAAATGGTGAGAAATATGCTACAGGTCATGGCTATTGAGCTCAAAATGGCCTTCAAAAAAGTGATATAACACATATTCTTGTCAAAAGAATGCAATTACCTATTATTCTCTATATTTTTCATCAGAAAATTGCCAAGAGACCATCATAAAATCATGTTTTGTGTGCAAGCATGAAACCCTATGGTGGCAACATGGCTTCTTCTAAAAGCTCGATACAAAATGAATGTTTTTTTACATTTTCCCCATCTTTTTGTGTTTAGGGTTTGAACCCTTGGGAAAGCTGGTGGGATTTTTTCCCATTCATTTTAAAAAATGAGACACATTAAAATGTGTTATGGTGGTCAATGGTAGGTTTTAAGACTTGGGCATTTTTTTGCTTTATGCTTTTGAAAACCTTATGCCTTGTTTCAAAATATGCTAAGTCCTAATCACATGCCTTTAACATGTAATGCCTTAATGCCTTCAAAACTGTGATAGTATGCCTTCCAAGATGTGTGGAGTCCCTGATGCCCATATAGGCCGAATCATTGGACCTTTTTTTTTCCTTTGAAAATCATGAGGAATGTTGACCAAGTGTGTGGACTTGTAGTGCAGGAGTGGAGGTGAGTGTAATTTTATCAAATGCCTTGGATTTTTGTTTTTTCTTAATGCTTTTGGAAGCATTTAGATATAGCATTATATTTTGCATTTTATTTCAAAGTGTAAAAATATCATTTAAGTGATTTGCAAATCACTTTTATTTTATGTCATTTTTTATGCAAATGTAATGTAATTCAAAGAGGTGGTGGGGCCCTCTTACATTTTGCTTTAAAATGTAAAATAGCTTGATTAAGTGGTGTATTATGAATCACTTAACCAAGTTATTATTTTGAATGCATCTTTGAGTCTTGTGTTTTCAAAAGACACATATAGCATGGGTCAAGGTTGTGGGAGACAAAATTATGACTTGCAGACATGAGGAAAGCATGTGAGTTGTGCCTTGACTATTTTGGAGAGAAATGTGCTATTTTGGAGGTTGTTTTGTAACACTTTTGGCATGACTATGGTCTTGGATTGACCTTGGACCGTTTGGAGGACTTTTTGGAGTGATTTTAGAAGGTTCTTTTTTGGCCTCATTGTTGCATCCAACCATAACCTTCTAGATGGACATGTGTGAGGGGATTTGATGGGTTTTGCTTAAGTAACTTCATTTTTTGCATTTTGGAGTTAGTTCTTTCTTTCTAGCAAAGTGATAGCTTTGGTTTTTGGAGTAATTTTTTAGCATGGATTAGTATTGTAACTCAGAAGGACTTGTTATACAGTGAGTACTTTGAATCAATAAAATAGAGCATTTTACTTTCTCATTTCATGTTTCATAGCATGTTGTTAGTGATTGATCAGTTTGTTTTGTGAAATTTATCTTTCCTTGCAAACTTGTCTCATGTTTAGGCATTTATTTAGCAGAAAATGCATTGTTACAGGTTATCATTTATGTTAATTAACAGTTTTGTTAGTTGTGATATTTTTGTTTTCCTTCTAAGAGTCCTATTTAGAAACCTCCTTATAAATTACTTATGTGAACTGCATGTGAAAATGAGTTGTGTAAACAAAGTTTTATGATATTGTTTTGAATGTGATAGGTTGTTATCAGGTCTTAGTTGGTTTTTGGTGTATCACCTTAGGTAGTTTCAGTTAATGTTCATGTTTTATGCATATCTTTCCCTTTTCTTTAGAAATCAGTAGTTAGGTGGCATCAAAAGGGGAGCCAACCCATAGTCTAGAGGTCTTCTTTCGAATAGGACACCCACAACCTGAAAGCAGTCGCATGTTACATCCAAACCTACTAAGTTCTTTCATAGCTTGGCATTAGGGGTGCATATTTGGATCACTAACAGTAACCTTGTGTAAATGCAAGATTGAGACACCATTTTTCTAACACTTTCCCACTTGTTGAATGCCTTGCAAGAGAAAAGGGAGTATCAACACTATAAATTAATCACTAGGGATTGTGAGGCCCATAGACTTTGAACACCATCTTAACTTCTTTATGCTCACAGGCTTAGTTAAAGAATTCGCAATAGTCATCAAATTCTCTAGCTTAACCAACTTCACCCTGCCATCCTCTACCATGCCTCTAACAAAATGATATTGTACATCAATGTGCTTGGTTATGGCATGAAATATTGAGTTCTTAGCTAGGAAAATTACACTCTTACTATCACAATAAATTTTCACCATACCTCATTTAATTCCTAAATCTATTTTAGAAATCTAAAATAGGTTGAATAACCCATGGAACTTTTTAAGAGAAAATAAAAGTTACATAAACTGGAAAAACATAAGAATGCAAACCAAGACTCTGAGAGATTATGCAATGTTAATGTGACAATATTGCATTAAGAGCTTCCAAGCTGAAAAGATACACTGCAAAAATGCATGAAATATATATGCATGAAGATATGCAAATACAATCTAGGTAGTGAGTTTATATAGAACTTAAGAGAGGAGGTAGGTGGAAAATCCAACCAGTAGGAATCAACCACAAAAACTGTGGATGGACCACCAAAAGTGGAGGATGCCACCAAAAGTGGAAAGTGGTTCCACCCTTTAAGGAAGGGGACACCACACACTTTTCTCCTAGTAATAAACTCACTTTATTATCTTAAGTAAGCTTAATTAAGTGTAGGAAAAAATTAGGACTAAGGGAAAAACAATTAACTTACTAGAAAAATAAAAACCTACACCAACACCCCCCTCAAACACAGCTTAGGAGGATGTAAAATATGATGGGTCCTAATAAATGAGGCCATGTTAGATACCCATGTACATATCAAGTTCCCCCCAAAATAAGAAGAACCCCCCCACAAATAGAGAGAGAACACCCCCCAGAATAGAGAGAGAAGAAAAGGACTAAGTAGTCCCCCCAAGGAGGTATCCAATGATAGATGCTCAAAACTAGATGGAGATGAAGTTCCATGATCATCAAACAACGTTCCTCCCCTTAGGAAGAAACATAACCAAAGGTGTACACACATTATCTCCCAATTCCTGAAAGGAATATGTAGGAAGAAAGCACAATGTGAATGAAGTCACTGAAGTTGGCTCATGTATCCCCATGTTGATGCTAAAAGTAGTCACAATCAAATCATGCATTCTAGGCCACATTATTGAAGATGACGAATTGAAATCTCCTAGAGACTTATGTAGAGCACAAGACAAAGACAATGATGGTTTGAAAATAGTTGTGAAATGAATGTCATCAAAGAGGAGAGATAACCCATCAAATGTGTCCTCCAAATCTAAAATATGTGTCTCCATAAACAAGTGTAAAACTCCTATCAAGAGATCATCCCACAAAACTGAATCAGGAAGACTATGGATGTCTTGTTGCAAGAAGTCATAATTGGAATCTTTTGAAGAAGCAACTATAAACTATGAAGTGACAATAGATTCAAGGACCAAAGAATGGTCCTCAAAGAGAAGATGTATGTCCTCAATAGTGTCATATGTTGAGAAAATGTGTCTCAACCTTGCAATTACATAAGATATTGTTGATACATAAGGTATTGTTCAGCCAACGACAATGGGGGGGCTTGGGGGGATCCCCCCATGAGGGGTTCGAGGGGATCATCCCCCTGATTGGGGTCCAAGGGTAGCACGCCCTAGTGGGGGCTCAGGGGCAGCACCCCCAAAAGGAAAAAATTATTTATATTTTATTATTGTAAATCTAGACCGTTCATCATTATGTCTCATATCTGACGATTGATATTTTATTAGCTTGACTTTCCCTAGAAAGAAACCCTTTTTTATGAGGCCATTGTATTATAGCTATGTATTGTGATGTATTCTGAGAGTCTGATAGTAGTTGTGTTTTCTCTAGTTCTCTGAGTGGTTATACTCCTGTGAGAAGATTTCTCTACAAGTATATTGTAATCTTTGTGGTTTTTGAATAATATATTGGGCGACTTTTGGAGTGTGGTATTTTTCTCTTGAAATGGTTTTCCCCACATAAATCATTATGTTGTGGTATGCTTGATATTTCTGTTTATTTGTGTTTAATTTTATATAACCGTTAAAGATCTGTAAAATTTTGCATTATTCTCCTCTCAAGATTAGTGTAGGAAGTTGTTCCGCTACCTTAGATTCCCTACATCATCTAGATCCAAAATGTAGGAATCTACAAACAAGAAAGAAATGTCTAGTAGAAATTGGTGCCAATGAACTAAATCTAGAAGACATAACTAATCCTACTACAATGAATCACTAGATCCTCTTGAAGAAGCATCTCTGGAATTTGAAGCTACAACAAGTGATGTCGATGTAATCTCAACATGAGGATGAGAAAAAAGAGAAGTCTTTATGCCATATGAATGTTTAAGATGTGAAAAATACTTAAGCTCCTCTAACGTAGCATCATCAAAGGCCATATTATCTACATCATCAAGTGGAATGAAGCAATCTATAGCATGATCATTTGGGAATGGAGAAACATGAGGGTATCCAAACATCTCCCAAATTTTGGTCCAAATTGTGCGAGTACATTAAGTGTCTTCTATAACCAACATAGTGTAAGTATCAACATAAGAACCAATGACTCCTAATACATGATCAACTCTATTACCCCATATTGATTTCCTTCTAGGTGTGTTTGATTCAGGCATGAGCCCATAAAGATAAGGAAAAAAATTAGCTATTTGAGATGGGTTAGAATGCATTTTTTCTAAGACTTATAATTAGCCTTATATAGAAGGATGAGTAGAAAAACCCATGATGCAATCCTCAAATGATTATAAAAGAGCACCTAAAAAAACATCAATACACTCCCACCCTTTTCACTAGTATCAAAAATCAACCCCCCAAATATTATAAGGTTGGAACTTTATAATTCAGTACGTTTACAAAGCCTTTTCCAAGATACAATGCTCAATAAGCTCGAAATAGTCAAAATTATAAATTTTGATACAAAATGAAGCTAAGATGAAATCTAGAAAAATTAGCCTAATGGTTGTGTAGTGCTCTCCAAGACCTTTCCAACGCCTACATGTTTCCAAAAATTGGAGCACTGGGGCGAATGTTATGGCATGTTGAAGAAATTAGCATGAGACAACTTCAACCTGAAATATCTAGTACAAAATGAAAAAATTTCTTTTCAATACCTATGTGGATGGAAAGTGTTCATCTCTAGCTTTACGATGATCTCATTTACGAAAAACAGACACCATGGCAAAAAGTTATGATTTTTTTTAAATGGCTAAATTTAGCCTGTAGAAAATGATTTTTTCTAGCAAAATAAGTTTTACTTTTGATTTAATTTCTAAAAAATCTACTCATTGTTCGCAGACAATAACATAAATCCAAAAATATTTTGATGCAAAGAGCAAAGCCCAGAAATGGTTTTTCGATATAGCAAATAGAAGATGAAAAAATAATTTTTTTAACCTTCAACTTGTAAAAAAAAGGCGTGTGACACTTTTTGGACAACGATTTTTTAGATTTGCTCAATATATGCAAAATCTAATAGATGCCTAGATGGTTTTTTTACCTTGGGAACAAAACCTGGAAATTATTTTTCTTACCAATGAGTGGAAGCTAGATTTTTGAAACAAAAATGAAAATGGCTCCAGTAAAAATCTATTTTCCAAATTTGAGCTTCAAACCCCCATTTTCAACTATGTCAAATGATCTCCAATTTGGATGAGACAAAAGCCAATATTGACTTTTTTTTAGCCTTTTGGACACATTGGAATAGTAAAAATGTTACCAATATAATTAGAAATGTTGCAATCACCCATATCTCACAAACCATATATGCAATATAAAGAAGTTATTAGATCCTTACAAATCTTTTCTGATTCTCCAGATTGTTTAAAATACAAAAGAAGAGCATACGAGAATTTACAAGATCTTTACAAGAAACTCAATCTCTCAATTAGAAATCTATGAACTTAGATTTCTCAAAACAAAAGCTCTGATACCATGTTAGAAATTTGAAATAGATTGAATAATCCAATGAACTTTTAAAGAGAAAATCAAAGTTACATAAATTGGAAAAGCATAAGAATGCAGACCAAGACTCTGAGAGATTATGCAATGTTGATGTGACAATATTGCATTAAGAGCTTCCAAACTGAAAAGATACACTGCAAAGATGCATGAAAGATTTATGCATGAAGATATGCAAATACGAGCTAGGTAGTGATTTTATATAGAACTTAGGAGAGGAGGTAGATGGCAAATCCAACCAATAGGAATCAACCACAAAAAATGGGGATAGACCACCAAAAGTGGAAAATGGTTTAGCCCTTTAAGGAAGGGGACACCACACACTCATCTCCTAGTAATAAACTCACTTTATTATCCTAAGAAAGCTTAATTAATTGTAGGAAAAAACTAAGACTAAGGGAAAATAAATTAACCCACTAGGAAAATAAAAACCTAAACCAACAATCTAAACATAGTCTCTTAAGCCAAATGGCTTCTTTACAAGCATGAGTAGCTACCATATACTCAGCTTTAGTAGTGGACAAAGAAACCACAACTTGTCAGTTACTCATCCAACTGATTGCTCCACCAAATACAGTAAACACATAATCACTTGTGGATCTTTTTCTATCAACATCATCTACCCAGTCTAAATCCACAAAACCATGAATATCAATGGAATACCCATCTCCCACCATATTAATGTGATAACACAAGGAATACTCAGAGATACCCCACAAATATCTAAAGACTCTTTTAACTACATCCCAATGACTTCTACCAGGATTAGACATATATTTGGAAAGAACTATTGGGGTACTACTTGGGCAATGTATGGTCTAGTGTAGACCATAAAATACATCAAACTTACAACTACACTCCGGTAAGGAAATTCGATCATGTCTTCCATCTGCAATGGGGATGTTGAACAATATGAACTTGTAGATAACTTTGTCTCAATTGTAAAAGGAACACACAATGGTCTACAATCCTATATGTTAAACATTTTTAAAACTAAATTGACATACTTAATCTGGTCAAGCCATAGCTTTCTATTCACACTCTCTTATTATTTCCATCCCAAGAATGTGTTTAGCTGCACGAAGATCTTTAATTTCAAATTTAACTCCAAGCTAAGACTTTAATTTTGAAATCATTCATTTCTCTTTATTAATAAATAACATATCATCAACATATAATGCAATAAATGAGAAATGATCACCATCATATTTACAATAAACACAGTGATATGGTTTAGAATGTTAAAAACCCAAACTCAACACATATGTATCAAATTTTTGGTACCACATCCTAGGACTCTATTTGAGGCCATACAAAGATTTCTTCAATTTTTAAAACAAATTACTTTCACCTTTCACCATGTAGTGCTCTAGTTGTGTCATTTAAATATCCTCCTCCAAATTATGATGAAGGAAAGTCATTTTCACATCCTTTTTCTCCACCTCTAGATCATAAGAAGCAACAATAGAAAGCAAGAATCCAATGGATGTCATTTTTTACAATAGGAGAAAATATCTCTCTTTAATCAACACCCTCAACCTAAGATTAACCCTTCACAATCAATCATGCTTTTTACTTCTCAATACCTCTATCTAGAACCATCTTTTTCTTAAACACCCATTTACAACCAACAGGTTTTCGTCCTTTAGGAAATGGTACAAGATCTCATGTATCATTCCTTTTTAAAGCTTTCATTTCTTCATCCATAGCAATCTTCTAGTATTTTTCATCATTCATACCTAATGCCTCTTCTACATATTTGGGTTCATCAATGTTAGTATTCAAAACAAAAATATGTCTCCAATCATCAAGTGAATACCTTTCAAGTGGTTGTCTATACCTTGTAGACTTTCGAACAAGATAATTGGAGGTTCTTCCTCCTCTTCTAAAGATTCAGAGCTAGATGTATTCTCCTCAACTTCTTGTCTATCCAACAGCCTTGATTCAAAATTTTCAGGTGTAGAAATTAAATCACATCTTCCTATTTGTTTTGTTTTGGCTTTAATGTAACATGAGAAAACTTAGTTTCTCTAAAAATAACACTTCTACTATATATTACCTTATGTGCTATAGGATTCCAAAGCTTGTACCCCTTCACACCATAGCTATATCCAATGAAGATACATTTCAAAGTCGTGTTCTCCAACTTTGTTCACTTTTCCTTTGGTAAATGTCCATATGTCTTGCAACTAGAAACTTTAAGATGTTTCAGTGAAGTCTTATGACTTGACTATGCCTCTATAGGTGTCTTATCAACAAGAGCTGATGTAGGAGACCTATTAATTAGGTAACAAGTAGTGGCAATAGTTTCAGCCCAAAATCTTTGTTCTAGATCAGCACCACTCAGCATACTCCTAGCCTTCTCCATCAGTGTCCTATTCATTCTTTCTGCAGCACCATTTTGTTGTGGAGAATACAGAGTTGTCTTTTGTCTCAAAATGTTGTACTATTTACAAAATTTATCAAAATCATTAGAGAAAAATTCACCATCATTATCAGTCCTCAAACATTTAATTTTATTTCCAGTTTGCAACTCAACCATTGCTTTAAATTTTTTAAATTGACTAAAAACTTTAGATTTTCTCTCTAGAAAATATACCCATGCCCTACTATAATCATCAATAAATGAGACATAATATGTGGATTTTCCAATCGAAGGAACGTCTATAGGACCAAACACATCATATGAATAAGATCTAATACACCACGAGATTTATGAGAACTCGAGTAGAATTGGACATGGTTTTGTTTTCTATAAATGCATTGCTCACAAAAATTAAAATCAAGATTACAATCAAACAACCCTTCAATAAGGTTTTTATTTTTCAAGGTCCTTAGATCCTTTTCTCCAATGTGGCCATAACATAGTCTTCTTTATAGGTAACTTTGATTTAGAAGAGAAAACACCCTTGGGTACCCAAAATCCATGACCATCCGTTGAAGATGAAACTCTCACTCTTCCAGCGAAGTAGCCATGGTCTTGTTTTTAACAAAGGTACTATTGCACTATAATGCAGAAGCATCTATGGTTGACCAACAATCTTGCATCAACCAAAAATAATATTTTAGTTTATTTTCCTAAGGTTTGGTAGGTGATTATTTAATAGGGTAATTTGCAAGGTGAGACTAAAATAAATATTAAATAATTTCCTTTAATTATTTTGTAGCAAATTTTGGGAGTAGAGGTTTCCATTAAAGGTTGTAGGTTGCAGGTGCTAGAATTTGGTAAAAGAAGTTGGATTGAAGGAGTACACTTTTGTATTTGATATTTATTGTTTTGTATTAGATTTACATCAGTTTTTAATAGTTTTCATCAACCAATATAGCTACAAACAATGTAATTTCAAAATTATCTTGTTATTAAGTGATTTGAGGAAAGTTTGAATGATAAATTAAAGACACTATTTGTAGATTTTTGTCTTATTTACAATATTTTATGAGTTGCATTGTATGTTGTTGTGGGTTTGTGAATGAAGTTTGATTTTCTACTTCATTAGTGGTATCAAAGCTAGTGTTCCTAAGTGTGTAGACAGAAGCATTGATTGGAGGTAGTTTGCACCAGGACCTGTGGTGGTGTGTGTGTGATTTACATGTAAACAAATCATCGAATGTGAGATAGTTTACATGTGAAGAACTTAAGGATTTGAATATTTATTTTGAGGCTTTATGAGGTCTTGAAAATGTCAAAGAAGAAGGGAAAGAAGTTTTTTATATTTGTGTATGCAGGTGAATAGGAAGGAGAAAATATTACAGAAGTATGCTTTGAGGATAATGTGAAGGAAGATGGTGAGATTGTAGTAGAGGATGAGAAGCCAAAAGAAAGTACAAAAATCCAAGAGGAAAATGATGTTGCAGTGGTATGCTTCAAGAGTGAGAGCATGGAAGAAAATGAGAAGAGTGAATAAGATAAGTTTGTTGCAACATTGGTTGAAGATGGAGGAGTTCCAGAAGTGAGCATTGAGGAGATTGTTGTGAGTAAAGTTGCAGAAGTTGAAGATGTTGCAATTAAAAAAAAGTATGCAGTGATGTATGAGGAACCTAATGAAGACCAAGAGTTTCTTGAGGAAGATATCACGGAGATACAGAAGTTGTTTAGTGTAACAACAAAGACAGTAGCATTCAACAATGAGGAAGAAGATGTTGTGACAAAAGAATTCATCGAGGTAAATATGATTTTTATGAGTTTTGTAATGTTGAATTTGTAAAGGATTTTCATTATGACATGAGAAATGAGTTAGAAAGGATTGTGAAGATGCAGAGTGGTATACAAATGTATACTTGCAGGTAGAGGCTATAGAGGAAGCTACAGGAGGAACTTGGTGGAAGTGGTCAGTTTGTGGTGGGTTGAATCCCGCAAGAGAAGAGAGGAGAATGTATGGTATTAGGAGGAGGGGAGCGGTTCATGGTGGATATGATTCCATGAGAGGAGGGAAGAATGAAGTGCATATATTTGTTGGAGGAGCATGAATCTTTTTTTGACAAGATGCTAAAAAAAGAGGAAAAAGAAAAGCTTTTTGTTGCACATGTTTCAAGAGTCCTATCATAATAGTGGTTTACAATTCCTGAGAGGAACGAATTTTAGCTGAAATCACATATTTTTAGAAAATATAATGATTTAAGCCTTAAAAAGTTCCATTTTAAGGATTCCAATTGAAGAGGGTTTGATCAAATCACCTTAGATCAAACCCCCTTGGATAGAACCTCGCTAGTTTTAAACCATACCTATAAATGCGTCTCCTTTACACCTATCAAAATGTTGATAAAAAATCACTTTTGATTTAGATTTTGGGGATCAAAATGAATTCATTTAAAATTTATTTCAAATGATTATGGTATTCCTTAGAACAAGCTATCCAATGAATATAATTTTAATATGTTTTGGTTTTGTTATGTATTTGTTTTTAAGTTTTATTAAACATAGGTTTTTCATCTAAAATGAATTTCTTTGTTCTTCACATGTGGAAAAATAGAAGATTATCAAAAAAAAAAAATTGAAAATATGAGTGCACTAGATATTGAAGTCCTGATCCAACAAAAAAAATTAAATTAAAAATTTGACATATACAAAAAGTTACCGTTATACAAATGCACATGGTCCGAATTGTAATTCGCTTGACTTTGAAACTTGATTAAGGAAAAAATATTCAATAGAAAAACTATCTAACCAAGTGGAAGCACTAGATATCAGAGTTACAAATCTAAATTTGAAAGAATTATAATTGTATCCTTCATGGAAAAAAAATTAGGCGTTATACGGTGTGCGTCACTTTTTAAAAATGTTGTTTTCTAAAAAAAATCTATTTTCATGGGAGATGGAAAACGAAGTGCAATTTGATTCCAAAAATTTTGAAATAAATATTTTTAGAATCTACAGACAAAATTTGATGAGACTCTAGTTTGCACCATCTTCAAATTCCTCACAGTTTAGCCGCTATAGGTGCCCAAATGTGAAGATTTAGTTAAAAATAATAATTTCAGTGTCCAGTTTGGCCAAAAATTGTAAACCACTATTATGGGATCGCCCTCAATGATGGAGTTTGTTGAGGATTTCTCACAATCCAAAAGGGTGGTACTACCACTCAACTCCATTTTTGAATCCATATTCACAAATTTTTTCCTACCTCGGGTGTCTAATGCAAGAGCATCCATGGTTGACCATCAATCTTGCATCAACCAAACATAATATTTTAACTTATTTTCCTAAGGTTTGGTAGGTTATTTATTTAATAGGGTAATTTTCAAGGTGAGACTAAAATAAATATTAAATAATTTTATTTTATTATTTTGTTGCAAATTTTGGGAGTGGAGATAATTTAGGAGGGAATTTTGGAAAATTGTCAATTTCAATAATTAGCAAAACATGGACTTGGGCGTTGGAAGGAGTTATAAGTTTGAATGATTCATTTAGAAACTTCCTTAGTTGATGCATACAAAGGTGGGTGTCCAAGGTGAGTTGGCAAGAGTTATATTGGAAATTGGCCTAAAATCTAGGAATGGACTCCAATTTTGGTAATTTTGGTGGGAGTGGGTTTGAGAAAGTATTTTCTATATTATTAAATTTTTTTGGGATGGATTTTTGGAGGTTTCTTCCCAAATTGGTCATGATTTTTTTTGGTGAAGCTTTGGAAGCTTGCTTTTGAAGATTACAGGTAATTTTGACTATGTTTTGGTAGCCATTCTTGGCTAGAAATTGGAAGGTTATTGTTGCAGGTGTAGCATCTTCTTGGAGAGGATGTGGGGAGTGTTTTTTTTCAGGTTTGAACGCATTATGACAGGAAAATGGATCATGGAATCCATTATTTAAGATGGGTATACAGCTTGCAAATTGGAGTTTGGAGGGTGAAGGTTGTAGATTGAGAGTGATTTGAACGAGTTGAATCAAAATTTTGTATTTGTTGTTATTTGTTGTTAATATCATATTTGAATCTTATTTTTAATGTGTATTTATTAGTCCAAGAGGTTGAAATCTTTGTATTTCCATTTTGAAGAAGATACTCTAATGTTTGCAAGAGAACTTTGAATAAAAATTTGGAATTTTTTTTGTAAAATTTTTGCATTGTTTTTCTTTTCTAAGTTATTGCAGATTTAAGTCAAATAATTTAATAGATTTGCATTTGTGGTTTGAGAAGGGAGAGTCTCCCTACTTCATCACACCCAATAGTCCATGCATCAAGTTTATTCAATGTTCCATACACTAGTATAAAAACATAAATAAATGACTAAAAAAACTACTAAAAATTGCATATAAATAACTAAACTTGGTCACATGACCAATAGTAGTTTATTGTTGGTCATTTATAACATGACCAAATTTATGACTAACCGGATTTAGTCATTTATTTGATCTTTTTGATTTATCAATTTGGTAGTATATTTAGTCATTAATTTAGTCATTGATTTAGTCATATATTTAGTCATATTTATTCATTAAGCTTGGTCACGTGACCATTGGTAGTTTATTACCAGTCATTTATAACATGACCAAATTTATGACTAAACCATTCTTAGTCATTTATTAGTTGTTTTGATTGATCAATTTGGTAGTATATTTTTAGTCATTGATTTAGTAGTATATTTAGTGCATTTTTAATTGTCGTCATTTGGTAGTTTATTTTATTAATCAAAAAAATTACTTATCAACTATATAAAAAAATTACACAATAAAAAAGCAATGAGAAGGTTAAAATAGCTTATTTTATTAATCAAAAAGATGTTACATACAGTTGTGTAAGCTTAAAAATGGAGTTACAATTTTTTGTCCCAACATGAAAGAACTTGAAAAGATTACAAACATTGCTGAGAGAGAAAAAACTAGCTGAAATCTATTCCAAAACCTTGCCTTTATGTTGTTCAATAGCTTACAAAAGAATAGGAACATGACTATTCTTTTATATCATAACCTACAGTCCCTTACCCTTGTAATGCTTGTTGATCCTCTAACTGTCATTTGTGCAGGTTGTTCTTTTATATCATAACCTACAGTCCCTTCCCTTGTAATGCATAAGTACATGATACATCTTTTCAAAGGAACTTTCATTCTATGATTGTGATAAAGATCCAATCATTTGTAGGCTGCCCTCATTCTGATTACTATCATCTTATGACCATGTTAATTGTTACTTCATTGTTTCTCTTACCATTGAACTATCCCTTAAAAAAATTGATAATTTACCTCTTCATCTTCATATCTTGTTGGTTTCTTTATCACCAATCATGAATCCTACCAACTGAAGTAAATTTGAGTCATTGTCCACAACTTTCCTACCTATCAACAACTCCAAAAGAACAATACCATAGCTATAAACATCAGATTTATCATTAAGCTTTAAGGTTCTTGCATATTCAGGGTCAATATAACCAATAGTACCCATAACATAGGTGGAGGTGTGATTTTTGGCCGAGGAAATGCACTTGGCAATGCCAAATTCTGACAAATGTGCTTCAAAGTTCTCATCTAAAAGAATGTTAGATATCTTTACATCCTTGTGAAAAATGCATTGGTTACAGTCATGATAAAGATATGCTAATCCTTTTGTAGCACCATAGGCTATTTTAGATGAGTATCCCCATCTAATTTAATCTTCTTTGATGTTCCTACACAAAAATTTAAAATGTTTGTTAGGTTCTCCCCAATGTATTTTGATCAGATGGTAGAAATATTGATTGGACTCATATTTCATAAATCTATCATGTTTTTGTATAAAATAATTTTCTCACCATGTAGGATGTCCCAAAAACTTCCATTTACCATGTAGTCATAAAATAGAAACAACAAAAATATAGAACTACATAGTACTGAAAAAAAAATTAAAAAAGAACCTGGAAGAAAGGATGTTGAAGACATTCAGCTGCAGTTGGCACCTACATGTTTTGTACCTGGCCTCGGCTCTGTCCACCTAGTCCAAAACAAAAAGCATGTGAACCAAGTTAGAATCCCCACAAAATTCATAAAGGACAAAAAACTTCATATGTTGACAACAACAAAAGTAAATACTAAACAAGAACACTTCCCAAACTACATTCACAAGCATAAAATTTAGAAATATACTATTACTAGATTAGAAAGAGAGTACTTTGATAGAAAGAAAATAAGAGACAAAAACTGAAGAATAGTTAGTTTAAAAAAAAAAATGGGATCTCTAACATCAGATATTATATTTAAAAATTGGATTGTGAGGTTTATGATCCAAAGATCCCATGATAATAAAGGTCATTGTGACATATTTTGTACCCATCTAGATATGTTTCCTCACATAATAAGGTGCAATATATTTCATTCACAAACATCTATTTTCATTGAGGAAGAAAACATCAGGAAAAGCTATTCATGATGGCTTAGGACAAGAAACATGTAGAATTTTTGAAATCCCACATGTTTGTTAATTTCAGCAAGCTACTCATTTATATCACTAAA
This sequence comes from Sequoia sempervirens, assembly GCA_007258455.2. Classification (NCBI taxonomy): domain Eukaryota; kingdom Viridiplantae; phylum Streptophyta; class Pinopsida; order Cupressales; family Cupressaceae; genus Sequoia; species Sequoia sempervirens. The sequence continues at coordinate 10,335 of VDFB02071544.1, read as the reverse complement.
ATATATTCTCTTAATAATAGAATCCAATTAAAATCTTGTTATATAGAGTACACAAACAACTTGTGTTTATATTCATTTTCCCAAACTATCAAATCAGCTTATAGAAAGACTGTGTGCTACTCGAATTCAATTTATTGCAAATGTGGCTGCTAAAAATGTAGATTGCAAGAGGCGGGTTCAATAACTAAGTTAATGAATACATTCATGATTTGATCATTACCAATTCATTTACATTCTACTAGATGCATACCATTCAAAAAGAAAATTGAAGGATTAAGAATATGTATAAGAAATTAAAAAGTTGAGAATGACAGAATAAAAACTAAGTATTAATTATAGAACTTATGTTGTCAAATTAAAAACATGTACATAAGATTATTTAGAGCCTTCTGTATACTGAGGTTATCAAAGTACTTGTGTCATTTTTTTATAGGTTGGTGAGTTGTTCTATGCTTAACTAAAGATCATTAAAATCCCCCTCGATAAAACAAAAATACCACTTCCCTCAAGGTAACATTTTCCCTATAAAATATGGAAAGGAAACAGTTTTTAGGGCATCTAAAAACTAATAACTAAAAGAGATGACTTGGATTGTGAATCATATATGCCATTATGCACACTAGTGGATCAAACTTGTTCTTTTTAGAATTCTTTGGCTTTAGATGTGTTGCAAGAAACTAAGTTTGAAAGTCTCATATAAAACCCTCTAAGTGAATGGAAAAAGACAGACTACACTTCATGTACAAAGATGCCTATCATACAGAAGTTTCATGTATCTAGCTTGTAAAAGACTCTTAAACCCACAGATATACTTTATTTCTCATTCCAAAGGTAACTTGATATAGAAGAAAATATACCCATACGATAACCTAAAAAATAATAGCCAATAATTTGTGATACATGAGTTTATGTTTAACCAAAAAACTCAAAGTTAGTATTTTCAATTAGACTCAAAGTTAGTATTTTCAATTAGAACAACTCTTTTTTTTTTCTCAGGTAACATTTTTTTTTCTTTGCAAACAGAAAAGGACAAGAAACTAACCATGCACAAAGATATTCAAACTCTCTTCCCTACTGTAGCTCTTTATGGAAACTCTGCCACCACCTCCACTAGCCCATCCCTTACCTCCAGAAGCACTTATCATACATGTTCCCTTCCTACACAAGGAAAAAAAGAGTCCCTCAATGCTATAACCAATAAAACCAATCTAAATGTAAGCAAATAAAGTGCACCCAAGGTTAGTGTGTAAGAATGCAATCTTGTGTCTGAGAAAAATTAATAAATGGATGCTCATGTCTATGTCAACTATTGAGAGATGGGGTGCTAACACTGAAGGCTGGAAAGTCCTCTTTCAAACCATTGGGAGGAAAAGAGCAAAGGACTATAGAAGGAAGGAGACCTTGCTCCAGGATAATCTTCTTCACGCAGAATTTGAGTTGCAGTCTGATCCTACAAATGATGATCTTGTTGAAAAGTTTTCCTTGGCTAAAGACTCTCTTAGACGGCTCCAGAATAACAAAATCAAAGGCCTTAAGGTCAGAGCTAAGATGAATTGGCTAGAGAATGGGGATAAAGGCTCCAAATTATTTTTTAGATACATTAAGGAAAAGCAGGTCAGAGAGCAGATTGACTTCATCAATATGGATGGTTCTTTGGTGTCTAATTAGGATGAGATAAGGTATCTTTTTTTCCAGTTCTATAAAGGTCTCTTCTCTTCTGATGAAGAGGGGAGGGATAATACTTAGGCAAGAGAGCACATCAAGTCTCTTATTCCTAAGAAAATTAATGAGGATATGGCAAACGATTTGGGGAAAGAGGTGTCTCTTGAAGAATTCAAGAAGGCCATTTTATCTCTAAAGGATGATAAATCCCCTGGGGCTGATGGGCTTCCAGCCGAATTCTACAAAACTTTCATAGATTGGGTTTGTGAGGACCTTCTCCTTGTGTATAAAGATGCCTTCGAGAAGGGGTCTCTTGGAAGCAAGATTAATAAAGGTGTGATCAAGCTGATCCCTAAATATGGTGATAGGACTCTGGTCAAGAATTGGAGGCCTATTATACTCTTAAATGTGTCCTATAAGATTTTGGCCAAAATCTTAACTGAAAAGGTCGCTGGAATACTTCCTCATATTATTAACTCTACTCTGACTGGTTTTATTAAGGGAAGATATATTCTTGGAAACCTGATTACCAGCTGGGAGGCATTGAATTGGGCTAAATCTTCCAATTAGAATGTTGCTATGATGCTCCTCGATTTTGAGAAAGCCTATGATAGGGTTGAGTGAAACTTCTTGCTGATGATGTTGGATGCATTTGGTTTCCCTGGGACTTTCTGTCATATGGTTAGAACTCTCTTTCGTGATGCTTCTGCCCAGATTGAGGTTAATGGAGTTCCCACTCAAGAAATCCCTTTAGAATGATCTATTAGACAAGGCTACCCCTTGGCTCTGGCATTGTTTGTCATTGCCTTTGATGCCCTCCATTACTTGCTAAGAGAGAATGCTTTAACTCCAAGATAAGAGGAATCAGATTACCAGATGATAACGAGCTTCTCAATTTATAGTTTGTTGATGATACTTCCATTCTGCTTCAGTTGGAAGATTGGAACTTTGTAAATTTAATGAGGAAGCTGGATCTTTTCTGTCTAGCTTCAGGTGCTAAGATTGCTCTGTCTAAGTCTTGGGTGTTGGGTTGGACGGATCGACCCCCAGAGTGGATAACACAGTATGGACTTCAATGGGGAGGTCCTCATAAGCTGGTTAGATATCTTGGGATCCCCTTTGGTGTGGAGACAAATTTGAAGGAAATGTGGCTTTAGATTCAAAATAAAATTGAGAAAAAGATTTCCAAATGGAATAGGCAATTTCTCTCTTTTGCTGGCAGGATTCAAATTTGTTAGAAAATTCTTTCTTCCTATAGTATCTACTTTGCCTCCATGTGGTTTTTCAATTCCTACTAGATTAATGAGATTTGAAAAAAAATTAGATCATTTCTATGGTCAGATGGGAAGGGAAAAAGAAAGAGACATGCGGTTAATTGGGAATGGTGCACCATTGCTAAATGTAAAGGTCGTCTTGGGCTGAAGGATTTGAAGTTGCAAGGGACTGCCCTTGCTTCAAAATGGATCCTTGGATCTCTAGATGGGGTGGAGCCTTGGAAAGTGTTGATTTGGTAGAATATTATCAGAGTTGTTCCTAAATGTGCTAAATCTTGGAAGGTCTTGCCTCTTAGTGATATCCTTTATAGTCAAGAGGTCATGTTACCTATTGGTTCCAGTGTTTTTAGAACTATTTGGAAGGCATGGGAGATAATGAAAGTTCATCTTGATAATCATCAGGTCATCAATGGAGATGGTGGAACTATTCAGTCTCATAGGTCGATCTGGTGGAACCTGCATCACAGAGGGAAGCCTCTGGCTCTTATCCAGGGCTACTTGGCAAAACGTTGGGCTTCTTTGGGGATCAGACACTTTAGTGATATTTTGAATGATGGAAAATTGAAAGGCTGGAATGAGTTGGTTTCTGAATTCAATCTTCCCCCCTCTAACTGGAGAATATACTCGGTCCTTAGAGAGGCCTATAGCTGTATAAAGTTTCCTGTAAGATCTAAAAATAATCCTAATCAATTTAAAGATTTCCACTAGAAAAATGGCTCAAATATAAGGAATACTAAAGCTAAAGAACTCTATACTTTCCTAACAGGGCACATTGATTTAACTAGTTATTTAAATCAAGTTTGGAAACAGCAATGGGATAAAACTCAATGGCAGAATGTTTTTCAGAGTAATTGGAGCAGGCTGATTGAAGCTAAGCAAGCTTCTTTTAGATGGTTGCTTATTTTGCAGAAGCTTTCTTTTAAACTCAATTATGATGATATTCCAATGTGAAACCTATGTAGAGTTCCTGAAACTCTATGTCATATTTTTTTTGACTGCATCTTTGCTCAAGAAGTTTGGAAATTATTTTGTAATGGGCTTGATATTTGGTCTTCTAGCAGACAGTTGTTGCCTGAGAAGATTTTGTTCATGCATAATCTTAAGTTGGGGAAAACTGCAAAGATTTTTTGGTTATGTTTGTCTTCCAATTTGCTTTGGTTTATTTGGAAAGTGAGGAATGAAGACGTCTTTCAAGGGAGAAAAAGGTTACTTACTGAGTCTTCTAGGAGACTCATATTTTATACCATTGCAATGCAGGTGTACATTATGGTGGCTATTTCAAAAGACAAATTTTGGGCTTATCTGGAGAATAGACAGGGTAATATTGACAGTATGGATGCAAGCTACAGGCATCTATGGACTGAGGGTCATCTTGGTGTTGATGTGTTTCTGAAGGCTCTCCAAGTCTTCCGTAATGAGTTTGTTGTGGGACAGAAGAAAGACGCATAGAAGAGGACTCAGAATGGTAGGCCTTCTTATGATGAGGTTGCTGCTGACAATGCGTTGGTGCTCCTTAGTGGTGTTCTTGGTGCTGCTTAATCACTTGGAGACAACTATTTTGTATATCCTTTTGATCTAACCTTGCTGGTTTTATCTTATTCTGTATACTTTTGTATTCATGCTAATATCTTTGTGGCAGGGCGAATATTGGACTTTGTTCTCTCTTCCGATTTGGGGCTTGAAGTTATTTTGTATTGGCTTCTTTTTGGGACTAGATGTTGGGCATTTCTTCTCACTCTTTTGTAATGAGGGGGGATTGGCTGGGTTTTTTCTAGCTAGCGTTGTGCTAGATCTAATGTAATTTTCTCGTTTTGATGTTCTGTATCTGCTATTTCCTCTATATTCAATATAAAAAAAATACCAAAGCATTAAGGAGATTTTATATTTTCTACCATGTTCATATCCTAGAAATATTAATGACTTACATCAAGATAATGACTTCCATGGGTCATTATCAGTTAAAATTGTTTGCATTTGTTAAATATCTATCATGAACATAACATCTTAAAATCATATTTCCTTGCTATTCAAACAAAAGTGATCAAGGTATCAACTCTAATAAAGAAACTACCATCAATCTAAGCCAACATAAATATAAGCAAAATTAGTGTTTACAGTCAAACAATAACATTAGTTGTTGCTATGTAAGCAAAATATAACAAAACATGCCAAGAGATTGTAGACCAATATCAATGATTGTTTTATTCATTAGGAGTAGTGCTTGTACACAAAATATAGACCAGGGAACATCTATCAAGATTGGACTACTTTCCCAAACTAGGAAAAACATGTATAAAATGCCTGACAGTTGCCAAATATAACACAACCATCTAAAGCCAAATCATAGCAACTACCCACAAGTCAACAAGGAATTAGCATAAAGTCAATTTACAAACAAAACACAAAAACTTAACAAGTTAATTTATATGAACTACATCCTCCCCCCATTCAAAATTGCTCTACAATGCTAGCATCTTTAGCATATGCATCTTGAATGTTTTTAGCAAGCCTATGAAGAAAGATATTTGAAACTCCTCTTGTAGCCACAATAAATGGACCAGTAGCTAGAGTTACAAGGGAAAATTTCCAACTATTTATGAATCCCACAACAAGACCTCCAAAAAATGTTGCCATGTTATGGACATAATTTCCCACCTAGTTCATCAATACTTCAATTTGTCAATATTTTGACCTCTTATCAAGCCGACCTCAAGTGACATACAATATGATTTTTACCAAAGAAACAGACTCATTGGTTCCTCAATAAAAATAAAGATAATAAATTATGTATTAAATACCTTTTTCTTTTCAAGAATATACGAGTTATGGGAACATACTTTCTCACTCAAAGCAGATTGAATAAGTAGCACATCACTTAACACTTGGCTCACAATATCTCCATTATTTCCATGTGTCAAAAAAACTCATGTCCTAGTTTAACAATACTTGAACATATTTGGACCTAATAATTGTCGTCTATCTCTCTCTAGTAAGAATCCAGCATGAAACCTCTGTGAAGAATATTTCTCATAAGTCATATCAGTAATAACATGGAACAAAAAGTTAAATGCACCCTAATACCCAAACCACATGCATATTATAAGAAAACAAAAAATAAAGGAAGAAATTGAGTTTCAATATAGTTGAAACAACCCAAGCAAAAAAAAATCATCATGCTTTGCTGGACCCCAATCAAAATAAATGAACATGTAATCTATATTGTAAAAAGGAAGCAACTTACCAATCCAACCGACCACAAAAATGCCTCCTATTATGTATACAATATACAAAGCATGTTGTAGAGAAACAAGATTATCTTGCAAATATAAGTAATATAATTCATTAAATTATAAACAATATGTTCAAGGAGATAAACCTAAATTGATAAAAAAGAGAAAAAATTGTATCATAAAAGTCACCTCAAAAAAGGAAACAGCATGAGAAAGTAGCAAAAATATAAATTTTGGGTAGGTAAATCTCTTTGAAATCAATTTGAATGAGAGATTTGAATTGCATCTAATATTCAAATTCCATAAAATTATAGAATAGGATATGTAGATAATCAAGAACTATAGTTAAGAGTGTAACTAATATGTTCAAAAACAAAAAGTTAAAAAATAAAACAAAAACATAGTTAAAAATTAGAAAGGACTGTCACTATACTCTTGTATTCTCAAGGCAATCAGCACTATACAAGAAGATACATAAGACTATCTCACAAATCATTGTCATATTGGCATTTTTTAAAAAAAATAGAGATACATTGTTCATGCATTGTCAATGAGGGACTGGATATTCACTACAAACATGGCACTGATCAGAAATACCACCATCTCCATATAGTATCCACTACACCATATAGTATCCACTGGCATGCAGTGCACTACTATCACTCCATGCAAGAAGCACTTGATCATGCATATTATTGTCAAAATGATGATAGACATATCATTGTCCTTCCAATCACCTCATTGTCCACTCACTAGGATGATTGATCAATAGCATGGTATACAACCAATGTAATCATTAGCTATACAACCAATTGTAATGAGATGATCAATAAAGTCATGTACCAACTTTTGCATGAACGTCACTTTTCATCATTATCATGAAGCATCAACATCAAAAAATACATCATGAACTAAGTGAAGAAAGAGCAGTAAACATCATGACAATATAACCAACATTCAACCTTGGACTATGACTATTCATCTCTGGTCATATCAAAACATGACAAGTCTCGACCTCGTATATCTTGTAAGCATACAATCATACCTCTTGCAATCTTGGCATCAATGAGACAAATTGCATCAACACTAATGGCCAATCAATCAACAACCACTTTAACACCATGGAACTATTGTGGCAACAATAACATGAAATGGTTTTTCAAACTTGTATCCCAAGCCTATCACATTGAATAAGCTACAAACTATCACTTGGCATGAATATCATAAACACAAACATGATATTGTCTTGAAGGAATATAACCATTATATTAATTTCAAAGAATCATACCAACACTATTGAAAGCAAAGAATAAATGTTCAAACAATGACAGTGGACTATTGACTCCCCCTACAAAGGATACCTCCATGAAAAACTTCTCCTTCATGCATACCAATTTACATCAAGTTAACTATCACTTCATGTAGTTGGATTGAAGGGCATAAAATGGTACATGTTTTTTTGTGTAGGAGATAGATCACATCCACAAACATGGGAGAGCTATGCAAAATTAGAGAAATTGGCTTGGAAAATGAAGGCAGCAGGGTATTTCTAGATTCAAGACTTTTACTTAATGTTGTGGTTAGAAGAAAAAAGAATCATTTATCTACCACCATAGTGAAAAGTTAGCAATTGCATTTGGTTTGTTAAACATGGCCCCTGGTACAACTATTAGAGTTGTTAAGAACCTTCGAGTATGTTATGATTTTCACATTGCATCTAAATTCATCTCCAAGATTGTTGCAAGAGGGCATTTCGAGTTTTTGTTTTTCAGCAATCTCTAGGTACATTGCTAGTGAAAGGAGCATTAATGAAAAAAGAGATTTCATCTTCAGGTAAGCCTCTTTGGTTGTTCATTTTGAATAGATTTTTCCATTTTGGTAAGTATTGTGTTCTTGTGGTAGTCTTTACTATTAAGTTATTAACATTTGGAAAAGAGCATTACCCTCTTATACTTCATTCATTCTCAAATTATATCCCATGTTTTGTATATGCATTGACTATAATATCATTGTTTAGTTTAGTAAGAGAAAGATATGTAAATTTTGTTGGAAATAGGATGCCATTTAATTGCAATCCTAAACATTATTTCATGTATCTCCTAAGTCCTTGGAAAGTGTTCCCCAACACTAAGATTAGAAAGAGATTAATTTTGAATGAAATAATCATGTTAATTGACATTTGTAATTAATTCTAAATGATAGGAACATGTGAGGGCATCCAAGATGAGTCCCTAAATAATAAGACCACATGGGGTACCCACATGGAAGGTGGAACCCACCTTGAGTTAAATTAACTATTTGGAGAAAAAGATAACACTTCTATAATGCATGTGAAGATCCTAGAAGTTAGGGATTGATGTTTACATGCATGAAGTTCAGTTCGGTTCGGTTGAATTCAGTTCAGTTTAGTTTAGTTCAGTTCAATTTAGTTATGGTTCAGTTATCTTCAATTGCATGTAGTTATTTTTAGTTGAATGCTAGTTAAATTTAGTTGACTTGGAATGCATGACTAATGACTTGAGTTGCATGACAGATAACAGGTGACTACTTTCAGTTAACAGGGGATGATCAATCATGCATGATATTTGCATGAATGATGGAGAGATATGTTTCAATTAATAGAGATTGACTGGGACCCACCTTGGGCACCCAAGTTGGCATCTTGGAGTTAAAACTTTTGCATGATAAGATATTTTATAAGGCTGAGTTAAATGGCCAAACTTGGGTGCCAACTTTGAGGATAAACTTAAAAGATATCTTTGAAATCAACGTTGAGTTATGACTTCAGTTTGGGACACCCAAATTGGTGAAGGACTTGGTTTGACATTGTTTTTCATGGAAGAACTCTACTTGCAAAGAATTGGTGTAGGTTTTGTGAGATAAGCATTGTGCTTTGTAATTGTAAACTCTTTGGAGTTTACAAGGCTCATTATTGTCTATATATTGTAGCAAGTTGAAGAGAGTTAATCAAATTTTATTGCAGGTTGTGAAGAAGAATTGTTGAAGGCAAAAGAAGCATCTCAAGCAAGGATTGGAATTATTGTAATATTATTCTGAGATTAAATAATGCATTGATTCTTGGTGGAGTTTTTTCCCGAAAGGGTTTCTCCACGGTATATGTTGTGTAACTTCTTTCTTCTAGTCTCGTTCTTCTACAATCTTTTGTCTACTTCCATAAATGGTAAAATGAATTAATTAGATTAATCGCCCACAAAGAATCTGTAACAAAGAATACATATTTAGATCAACAATCATAAAGTTTTACAAAGTATTAAGCTACATAATCACCTCAATTTTCAACAAATTTCATTCCTTTTACTCTATGTATATGGCTTTTTTTGGTCAATTTTTGAATTTGATAGAGAATCAAAATGTAGTAAAAAAATGACTACAGATCCTGCTTTAAATATTTGATCTAATGATCCCATATGATATTCATGATTTTAAAAAGAAAATGGAACTTCTTTCTTTAATAGGTACCTTTCCTCTTGATAATGAATTTTTTGTACAACACTATAGTGAACTTACAAACAACTACAATTCTAGTGGGAGGAAGCAATAGAATATGATAGCTCTTAGTGGCAAGAATGAAATGCAAGGACACACAGGTGATAAAAAAAAATCTTAACTTAAGAAACAAATTAGAATGCACTTTGGGGCAATCAAACCTATAGGAACTACACAGAAAAAATTTTAAGCTGCAAAAATGTGAAATATATAGAGGTCAAATAGCGAGAACAAAATGCACTAGCTTTTTCTTTTAATTTCTTAGGCACTATCAAGAGCATGCTTTTTTTTCCAATGCACAATACAACTGGTGCTATAGAAAATACATTTTTATAAATTTATTGAATTCCAAGAGGCACAATAGTATGTTGAGGTAGAGACTTAAGAATCAATATTAACATTGTGGTCCCCAACTTTTATCATAGTGAGATCATGAATGGCTAAAGATTTTGTTTTAAGAAAAAGATGTTGAGAGGTCCTCCTTCTCAACAAGTAATCATAAATCTCTGGGAATTTTTTGGTTTCCATGTACATTTAAGAACACACGAACTACATTTAAATATGATCTTTACAAGGTTTGTTTTGAAACTAAAATTCAATTTCCTTGGGTGAAATTATTGATGAGGAATTAAATAAATTTTGAGTGTAAGGAAGATAATATT
>VDFB02071543.1:0-22115 GCA_007258455.2 Sequoia sempervirens | reverse complement strand
AGTCTTGTCTTCCTTTGGAGTAGCATGCGAAGGTTGACCATACTCGTGTGGTGACAGTGGCATGGTTGCGACATTGAGAGCAGTATGCATTTCGTATTCACCACACCCTTTGTCAATGATCTAGACTTTGGTGACCATAGGATCATCGGTAGAAGATGGAGTGGTTATCGCGATGGAGGGTGGATTAGCTGATGATGACTGGGGTACCCCCATTTCCACCCCGGGACAATAATGTAAATGAGGAAATGACGCTTCTAAAGCGTGGTAATATTCAAATGGTTGGGGGTCAACATAGATGGTGACTTCTTGTCCATTGACGGGGAATTTTAGGCACTGATGGTACGTGGAGGGGACAACTTGCATAGCATGGAGCCACAGGCGACCAAGGAGGAGATTGTATGGCAAGTCTAGATCAAGGACATGACAGGTAGTGTATTGAAGCACAGGTCCCACTTGGATAGGAAGACTGATAATTCCCTCTGAATTCCTTTCTGCATTATCATAGGCTTTGATTGTGATGATTTGATTACTTAAATCTGTTGGAGTATACCCCACCTGTCTTATGAATTTTAGAGTACACAAGTTGAGGGCAGAGCCATTATCTACCAAGACCCTTTTTATTTTATGGCGAGCAACCACGACTTCGATATGTAAGGGGCGATTATGATTGACATCGATGTTTGGCATATCATTTTGGCTGAAGTGTAGTTGTTGAGATAAAGCCAAGTGTCCCGCCAAAGCTTGGAATTGTGTGGGGTCAATGTCATTTGGCACACGGGTTTCCTGCAGGGCTCTGTTGAGGATTTCTTGATGTACAGGGGAAGCCTTAAGCAAATCCAAAATGGATATATGAGCAGGAGTCTTTCCTAAGTGATCAAGGATGTTGTACTAAGAGCTTACAGGAGTTGATTGGGTGGGTGCAGAGGCTGTAGGGATAGTGATGCGGGCTCGTCATGTAGTAACAACACACTGAGGGTCTTTAGCTTTAACATGTATCATGGATATACAAGGTTCCACCTACTCAATGTAGTGAATAACACCTTTGTAATTGAAGGGTACATTCTTGTAGCTCACATTATTTGTGCTATTTTCTTGGGGATTACTACTAGATGTGCTTGGGCCTTGATTATGGTTCGAAAAGGCGTTCTAATATATCTGTAATTGAGCATTGGACGATGAAGCTTGACTGGGGTCAACCTTGATATCACCTCGATAAATGAGATCTTGGATGTAGTTTTTCAGACCCTGACACTTGTTTAAAGAGTGTCCTTTGATTTTATGGAACTCACAATACTCATTTTCCTTAAACCATGCGGGCTTGGGTTTGGACTCGTCAAATAGCTTGGTGACAGGGTACGTGATGGGATAGTTGATTTGTAACAACTTATTAAAGACAACACTCAGAGGTTCTCCTAATTGAGAATAATAACATTTGGTGTTCCCCTGATTGTTTTGATTCAACTGTTGAGGAGGGCGAGGTGTCCCTTGTGGTACAAAGATGGCATTAGGTATAAACGGTTGTTGTTTTTGGGATGTATTAGCCACTTGGATGTGTTTAGTGTCCGTCACGTTGTCATGGACTGCATTCTTGTTCTTGTTTCAGAATCGTGGTTTATCGCCAAATGACCTCTCTTTATCATGACTATGTATTTTGATGTGTCCCTTGGCAATAAGGGCACATTCAAGGATGGGTCCCTTTTCCACTATCTCCGTGAAAGTGGTGACACAGTGTAACCTAAAATTATGAGCCATGTCGGGATGAGAGTTTTCCACAAAAAGAGTGACCATGTCTTTTTCTTTTAGAGGGTTCTTCATTCGACTTGCTAATGCACACCACCTTTGTAGGTAGCTAGTAAAGGTTTCCCCCTCACGTTGTTTCTCTTTGAGGAGATCTAAGGTGTCTGTGTCCTCCAAATTGAAAGAGAAGTAGGATACAAATTTTTCTAACAGGTCTGCAAAAGTTTTTATGGATCCTTTTTCGAGGGTCATGAACCAATCCAAGGCGTGGCTTGCCAGGCTTCATGGGAATAGGCACAAGAGATAGTTGTCATTGTGCATGACCTCTTGACATTGGGAGTAAAATTCCTGCGAGTGAGCCTTAGGGTCTTTGTTTCCCTTGTATTTTTCAAACTTTGGTATTTCAAAATGTTTAGGAAATGAGATTAATGAGATAGAGGGATCAAATGGATATGGGCATATGTCTTCAAATTTGAATGATTGTTTGGTAGCCCCGGCTTGAAGGTCTTTCAGAGCGGCTTTGATTTCTAACAGATCCGAGTTGGCCGGTGGTGGGTTGGGGGGATATTGATGATAGGATGATAAAGGATTTTGCTGAGAGAGCGTCGGATTGTTGAAATATGGATTTGGATAGTTGGATGATGACATGCCTTGTTGGTAAGATGAGGGATTTTGTTGATATGGGGGTTGTTGTTGTGGGGTATAGTACTGATTTGTTTGGTAAAAGTGTGGGGTGGGTTGTTGAGGAGCTTGGATGGGATGTTGCGTATTGGTTCGTGGGTGTTGAAGGTACTGTTGTGATTGTTGGGAGGTCGCATAAAGCGGTTGTTGGTGAAATTGCTGCTGATTGTGATAGTAGTGTTGAGGGGGTTATTGTTGTGATGTCGACTGTTGTATGGGTTGAGACGGGATGTTGTGTGGTGGTTGTGCTTGCGGGCATAAGATGGATGCAAGGAATGGAGATATAGTTGGGGTTGAAGGCCGAGGTTGATTTCCTTGTGATTGATGCGGTGGTGGCTGTGTTGAAAATAAAGGATTGACCAATGGTTGTTGTTGAGGTCGAAGTGCGGTTGAGATGTTTTGCAAGGGGGGTTGTTGAGCATGAGTGGGAGCATAGGATTGGGATGTATTTTGTGGAGGAATGTTGGATTGGGGAGGTTTTTGGGGTATGAATGAGGATGGTGGAGGATTTGTAGCCCCAGGAGGTGGCAGTGATGCGGTCAAGGGGGTGGCTCTAGGATTGATGGGAGTTTGATTTGACAAAGGCGGTGCCGTTAGCATTAAAGGTGGTGGTTGTGAGATGTTTTGGGGCATGTCGTAAGCGAAAGGGTCATTGGGATCAATCGCTTGAGAAGCCCCCATGACCGAGATGGCATGAAATAGGGGATTATTGACATGATATAGAACATCATTGCTAAACTCAGGTTGATATCAACCTTCTACTGGAGGAATATTTGGGTCATACAAACTACTCGGTACGTTTTGCAAGGTTTGGGGCAGATTAGATGCAGAGCCACCATATGTGGATAGGTCAATGCTTGATGGAGGCTTAAAACCCTTTTCTATTAGGTGGGCTAGGATTTCTTCCCCAAGTCTTTCAAGAAGGCATTCTGTCATTTGTGCATTAACAGGGTTATTGAAGTGTTCCTTGAATGTGAGCTCAGGTTGATTAGCCATGTTTTCATCCCCAGGTGGTGATGTGTTTTGGCCATCCACGTTGGATTGTGATGAGGTTCCATTGTGGGGATCGTGAGGGATGTTAGCACCATTGTTAGGATCTGGTGAGACATTCATTGTGTTGTTGGGATCTTGAGGGTTGTTTGATTGGGCATTCTGGGCTTGTTGGTCGGCCATTTTCTTTGCCTATGATCGGGTTTGAACGGGCATGCAAGATGATGAAATGGATCAAGATATTAGAAAGACCTAGATGATGCAAGATTGATTTGATTTGATGGGAGATTAGTAGATGACGATCGGTCAAACCAACGCGAATTGATTTGATGAAATTGGATTGGATTGATTGGTAGACACTGGATTAACCTTGATTTTGGATCTTGATCCGGATAGATTTGATGATGTGGGGGTTGGATCGATCTGATGATTAAGATTGATTTGATGATAAATGTGATGAAGACTGAAATCCAGAACTGAGTTTAAGAAGGATCCTTGGTAACACTAGGTGTTAATTAACTGATTGGCGGGTAGATGTATGATAACGACACCGAATCCAACTTGAGATAGAAGCAGATTGATTGGGTCGAGAAGGATGACCGACTTAAGACGAATAACAATCCGAAGTTATGATGATTACGATTAGGGATGAACACCTAGGTCAACTCGGATGACTACTCTAACAGGGCTTATATGGAATAGCGGAGATCAGAGATGAAAGCAGATATAGGACGGATGGGGAGCATCTTAGGACAGATGGATGACTCTCAGAACGAAAGAAAAAGAACTCATAACAAGCAAAAGAGTGCTCAGAATGAATGACTCTCATAACAAGGGGATGAAGACTCGGAATAGACGTTTAGATGTTCATTTAGGATGGTGAATAGGTGTATCGATGTTCAAAACGGAGAGACAAGGGATGCCCAATGATAATATAGGCTGGTCAAAGGTCAGGTCCGCCACAACATGAGGTCAGGTCTGCCAAAGCATGAAAAAGGGGTCCTAGGCAACTTCTCAAAAGTAGGGAGTGTTATATATCGTTGGAAAGAGCATGAAAATTTGAGAAGATTGGTGCTTGAAAGGAGGAAAATGGACTTACAGTGTGCAAATGGTGGGGCATATATGGTTGTTTGTCAGGGCAAATCCGCCACAACATGAGGTTAGGTCTGCCACAGGATAAGGTCATATCCGCCACTGGAGAAAAACTTGCTCAAAAGTATGAAGTGTTATATTTTGTTGGAAAGAGCACGAAAAATTGAGAAGATTGGTGCTCAAATGGAGGAAAATGGACTTACGGTGTGCAAATGGCATGGCATATACGATTTTCTGTCAGGGCAAATCCGCCATGGCATGAGGTCAGGTCCGCCACAACATGAGGTCAGGTCTGCCAAAGGATGGGGTCAGGTCCACAAGGGATAAAGTCAGGTTCGCCAAAGGATAAGTTTAAGCTTGATTTTTTTATGGACGAGTAAGGCAAAGGACCCAAAACATAGCAAACATTGATAAAAAGATTTGGCTAAACTGAAAATGACTGGTTTTGCATGAGAAAGACAATTCAAACAACACAACCCTAAGATTAGTAGAAATGGGTATGGCCAACAAAGTCTTCTACTCTAGGATGAACATGGTTGCTAAGGAGTCCTCGATATACACCCGGTACGTGAGGCCCAAACCGTGAACACCAACCCATTACAAGCATGAGTTGGGAACCTTAGCGAGATACTAAAGGCTTGGACCAACTCTTCACGTCATCCCGACGCTTCGCCAATTACAATGTGGTTGGATTGAGGTGCAACTTTCGCTCTCCCCCCTTTATATACCCTGCTAGTATGCGTGGTTGGAATCGTCCCTTGGGGTGATGAAATCCCCAAGCAGGTCCCACTAAGAAAATGAAAATAGGGTGACTCAAAGGACTTGGAAAGCTATGATTTCTCGTCACCCAGGATCGCCAAATGGCGCAAGGGGATTGGATACGTCAAATAGCCTTCCACAAGCATGCCAAAAAAGGTTTGTTGACCCCTCTAATTAAACTATGTGCCTAATTTACCAAGGCAGTGATAAAACTGGTTTCATGGGGTTATGTCATGCTTAGGAGGGTGTGAGGAGTCCCATCATCCCGAGGAGGGACTGGTAGCCACCCAGGAGAGGAGTCTAAAAGCCATGGAGAGGAGTCAGGGACTACCACCACGGGAGGAGTCGAGGTCCACCGGAGTGAGGCAGCCAGCTGGAAGTCCCGAGTCCTGTACCCCCAGGAGGTGGTGCCAGTGCCCACTTGGGAGGGAGGTCAAGTCCGCCACTAGAGGTCAGGTCCGCCACCGGAGAGGTCAGGTCTGCCACCGGAGGTCAGGTCCACCACCAGAGAGGTCAGGTCCACCACCAGAGAGGTCATGTCCGCCAATCTATAACCTGAACCTATGAAAATGCCAAAAATAACAAATGTGAAAGAAAAGGACCCGTTTGTGGGTCCCACCGGGTGTGCCAGAAATGTGATAGGGCAGATGTAGTCGTTAAAATATGAGCAACAAACTAAAGAGAGTGTAAATAACAACTAAAAACACCCTACACTTCAAGATTGGGCAAATGATGAACTCAACAACATAAAAATGGAACCTTTTACCTTGTAGAGTTGTTCTTTGGTTGGCCCTTCGATTGTAGATGAGATGTATGCTCCTTGATGGCAAGTAGATGCAAGATAGTTGCACAAAATGGATGCAAATGGCTAAGTGTAGATTGAGAAACAAAATTGCAAGAGTTTGGCTAGCAAAATGATCTCTCTAAAATAAGAGAAAAGGGGGGGTATTTATAGAGATTTTGGAAATCTCTTAGGGAAATGGATGGCCAAGATTGAGCCACCCATGGTCAAGATGTAGGGCTAAGGTAAGTTGAGAACTCCCAAGCCCTCACATCTTGACATGTGGCATATGATATAGCCCTAAAAGGTGAGGTGGACATGAGGTGGAAGGCTAGGACATGACCTTGGGATTCCTCCTTATCCCCATGTGGGTGAGAGGAAATGTGGGGAATTAAAAATTCCTCAAACATTTTCATGGGGATGAGAGAAGGAATTTTAAATTCCCAGTGGTGCATTGGGGGGATTAAATGTGAATTAAAGATTGTTGAGTGGGGGACATGTGACTTTGAAATTGTGAAAATGTTGAGTGGGGATTTAAATATGAATTAAAAATTCACATGGGGAATGATAAAAGGAATCTAATATTCCTTGGAAGGATAAAAGGAATTAAAAATTCCTTGAGAGGTTGATTAGGCTAGTTAATGAGGGATTAGAGGAGGGTTAGGTTGGTTTGACCATATGTTTAAGGTTGTTCAAGTACTTTATTAGATGGACTAATGACTTATTAGAAGCAAGTGGGAGATTATGGAGGATGTGAGCCTAATGATGATTAGGGGTGTGCATATGCTAACCATAATTAATTAGAAGAAGATGAAGGAGTTAAGATGGATTAAAGACCAACTTGCAAAAGTTGGAGGATGTGACAATGAGAGAGAAAAAGAGGAATTAAAAAATGAATTTAAATTCCAAAAAGGTAATATGACTAAATTAAATAAAATGGTGTATTTATTTAATTTAGAGGAGAAAGAGGGGTAAAGTATTTATTAAATTAAATACTTTATGAACCCTATGTAAGATGCAAGGTATTAATTAAACAAATGATTTAATTAATATTAATAGAGGGGATAAGCAACTGAATGAATAAGGAGACGTCTTTGATCATATGGAAGTGGTCAAATTAGATGTCTACAATAATAATAATGTATCAAGGTTTATCCAAGTTTATACAACACCTTGAAGTTGATTTAACAATCAAGCCTTATGAAGCTGAATCAATGGGTCATAGAGAAAATACTCAACCATGAAGATAATGAAAACTTGGAAACATGCAAATATCATAAAAGTGGTTCATTCATATACAAGATAGTTTGTGGTTATGTTTAGAGGGTAGGCATGGTGATTCAAAACATCTTGGAAATCCTATGCTCAAATTGAAAGTTGTAAACCCTAATAAAAAAGTTGAAATGACAAATTTCCACTTTGTATAGGCAACAAACGTGTCAACTACCATAATGAATGCATAGATACCATGATGAATGCAAGGTCTACCATAGTATAGATGTAAAAAATACCATGACGATTGGTCAAACACCACAATAATTTCATAAATATTGTGGTGACTACATGGTTGTTAGGTTGGTAGAAGTGATGAAAGCATGACTATTCAAACAAAGAGTGAAATACAAAGGGTTTTATTAATTGAATAAATCCATTTCATATTCACGCTTCCATTTTGACACCTTGGAAGGATGGAGGGATGGTATCACCTATGCAAAATTCATGTTCAATAGGTTGAGTGATGTTAGACCCTTTATTTTACATGTTAGACCCTTTATTTTACATGTTCTTTGTGGAGCTGCAAGCATATGCGATAGTTTTTTGAGTATTGGAGGTTGCACAAAGGTGTAAAGGAGTTTTAAGGCATTGCAAAGACCCTAAATAACCATTTCTATGTTCTAACACTTGTATAAAAGATTGAGATAGTGATATAAGGAGTTCACAACTCACTTTTGTTGGAGTTTTCACTTATTTAGGGCTTCCTTAGGGAAATTTTCTATGTTCATTATGATAGTGCGTGTTTCCTTGTTATTTTATGTTCTATTTTCACAATTTCTTTGCATTTCTATTGCATAGAACATTTTTACTTATTGATTGCATCATTTGAAGTTGTTATGAAATTGTTTGAAGGTTGATTTATTGAGTTAGCAATTTGATATCTATGAGTTGGTGAGCTTAAGGGCAACATCTCTTGAGTTTTACATATTAGGCGTATAATTTGAAATGATTTACTAATTAATTGGTTGTAATGACTAGTTGAAAAAGAAAGGAACAAGTCTAGTATTAAATTTGAAGGTTCATTGGTCACTTCCACACTTGTAAATTTGATCTAGGTTAATTTTGTGCTTGAACAAATAATTCAAAATAAGAAATGATATAACATATGATCAAAACCAATCTCTTAAAATATATAAAAAATTAAATTAAATAATAACATTATTTACCATTTTCTATGCACAAATACACCAATTTACACCTTAGTCATTAGGTTAGAAACAACCTATTAAATAAGGTCCAGATAGAAGTAAAAAGTATATGCAATTTCACCATTATATCATGGTCGTATGAGATTGAGTATCTATAATTTTTTTACCTTAAAAATTTACATGTAAATTTCAAATTAAACATAAATGATAATTTGAATCTTCTCCTATAATATTATATTAAAAACAAACTGTATTCCTTCTCTCCTCTTTTTACATTTCCCTCCAAAATTTTCTGGTTAAGACAAATAAATGCAGAAATCTGCTATTCATTTATCAATTACTTCAAATAAATAAAATATAAAAAATCATTAAACCACTGTGAAACATTTAAGCATTGCTTACTATACAAAATACAGTGACCAGCCACATGGGACCTTCCTCTTACAAAAAGAAAATATAACATAGCATTAAAGAATATTTATTTTCATATAAGGCAGATTCCCAAGGGAGGTCCTATACGGATAGCTAGTAACTACAACAATTATTTTTCTTGAAGCCATGTTAAAGGGTAGACATGCCATCATAACTATTTGTCAGTAATGTCAACTATTAGAGGCTGTTACCAGGGCCCCACATGAGGCAACCTTATGCAAACCATAGTAAAAACATGGAAAAATATATTGATTAAGGCCACGGATGGACTTTTTCTCCAACAAGGACAAAATTCATTTGAATGCTCACGTGTTCATCAGTTCTATCTACACCACTCCAATTGGAAGAAAATTAGTTTTTGATAGGATACCATTCTTGCGATATAGGCGCATATCTAGATCTTGTATTAAGGTGGAAGATATTAATAGTATAAACTCCTATACATCAACATAAAAAGTTGTGAGTTTGAATTATAAAATAATTTCTGCAGGTTCCTGGCAGTTGCAACGTGCTTAAAAATTGTTCCTGAAGCTTTGGGTATGTATGAAATTGAGTGCTTTTCATTTACTTTAATAAAAATGGTATTTTCTTGGATATCTTGGCTAATAGTTATTGGAATGTTATCCTTTGGATTGTCATGGATTTCAGTTGATTCGGTACTGTATCTGATGGCAACTCGTGATGGGTGCTTTTAAATGAGTGTTCAGATGGTTAATGAGGTGTTACGAGATTATGTTGAGTTTTGAATTAGATAAGTGTTTTAAATGGTATAACGATAGGCTTATGAGTGTGCTGTTTTGAGCTTAAGAATTATGAGGGATTACATAAATAAAATATTGGGTGATAAAGTCAAATGTGAGAACTGTGAAGGATTGCTCACCAAACTTACAGAGTAAGCAGAGGATATCTTTGTCCGAGTATTAAAGTGGGTGTTGGGATACAAGGAAAAACAGGAATACACTAACTAGTTTGGGAATCTGTTGGGCTTAGTGGGAAATTCGGGTGTCCCCATTTGGTTTTGTTTTGCTATTCCACGGCAGTACTGATGGATTCTGTCTCTAAAAAGATTAAAAATTGTGTAATGTAGGCTGTCTACCAATTGTATGCTGTAACTTGAAAGCTTTTGGGTTGGCTAGTTTTTCCTTTTATTTTAGCTGGTTCTTTTATTTTTTGATTTTTCGTTCTCCTATCATTATCGGGTGTCATGCATAACTGAGGCTGCTTCCAGATTCGATTTGATTAGTGCATTTTTGGGGTAGTGTCCAGAGCTGTCACTGTCTCAAATATGGATCTATTACATTGATCTGACTCTATTAGGACATATAATTTCTACCAACAGTTTTAGTCGGAAGGTCCCCAGTAATCTCTGTACTGGTTTAGATTCATGCATCTTTATGTTTGTTCCTTATGTGGAAATAGCCTTTGTTACCATGCGAGAAAAGAAGGGGGCTGGTGTGTATCGATACCCATCACTAGGTTTTTGAGTTGCCTTACTTGAATGGATTCAGTTTGGGTTGGAGTGGGATAACCAGAAATGGAAATAAGTTTGGTTGAAGACAGGCTTATTAGTAAAGGCAGAAGCTCGATTATGATTACTAAGTGACAAGGATGATCCTCGTTGTGAATTTCAATGGATAGTCAAAATTCAATGCAGAGATCACCTGCTTACGATGAGTTCCAGTTGGACAAAAAATGGCTCATTGATCCTAAGTTGCTGTATGTGGGTCCAAGGATTGGGGAAGGTGCTCATGGAAAAGTCTACGAGGGCAAGTAAGTTATTATCAAATCTTAAGCTGGTTCCTTGCATAGATCTTACTGATTTTATATTGAATTTTACGTGGATCACAAAACTCATTCAGTGGTGAATTTGAAATTTGAATTCGTGACTATTTGCTGGTTTCCTGGTGAATTTGGAAATTGACATTGTGATCTATTATTCTTCTTTTGTTTGGAAAACCTACATTTTACACCAGTTTTTAAGCATCACTAAATTATACACTTAGGAGTAAGCCTGGACCTGGCCCATCTCGGTGGGAAATACTCCACAGTACGGCTAGATCAACATTCTGTCTTACTTTTTAACTCTCTCTCGTATGGGGGTGCCTCGTTAATCTCCTTTTTCTTTTTCAAGTCAGTCTGCATCCAAACTCGCTGATTTGTCAGTTCTAATTTTTCTTAGGGTTAGGCGCTGAGACTGTGGGCCGTCTTATTTTGGTGTAGAAAGAGACTGAAGGCCGTCTTAGAAAGAGGGGTTGAACCGAGTTTTTATTGATTGTTTGACATTTGGGTTTTAATTTTTTAAATTGAATTCTATTTCCAACTCTGTACCTAACGCATTTTTTCTTGGAACAGTATCACTATTCACATTGATAAACAGGATCTGGGGATTAAAGATTAAATCTTTTGACTTTGAACATTCATCCCTTGAATTTTTTTTTAATATTATCACTCTTTTTTCATTCTAAATATACTACAGTAATTCTAGCTTAATTTCTCTTTTTTGTTTAAAGTGCATTTCACCAATTCTAATTTTTTTTTTTCATTTAATATCCTTTCAGCAGTTTTATTTATTCTCATATGTGGGTTCTGAAAGATTCAATCGGTGACAATGCTGCTGACAGCAATCCACCAGTGTTTATCATGTTGTTAAATATCCAGACTAACCAGTCCCACTTTTGCAATTTTAGTTTGTTTTCTCTGTTTTGTTCAATGTCAAGTCACATCTGGATTCTGTAAGACTTAATTGGTTTCAATGTTGATGAGACCAATGCACCAGTCTTTGATCTTGTTTCTAAATCATCAAACTAAACTTGCCTGTTTATCCTTACACCAGAATCATTTCATATTCTCATTTTGAGATGGATATCAATGCTGTAAAGAATGTTTCAGAAGATTTCGTATTTTAAATCTATTTTGGAAAATGCAATGGTTTCTTCAGTTGGATAGAACTTGATTAATCAGTGTTAACTTTAAAGCAGTTGCAATTTTTCTTTAGTAAAGAAGATTCAATTGATGAAGGCTCATGAATATTTCTAGAACTGGTTGCCCTTTAGTATTTTACAGTAGTAAGAGGTAATGCACATGTAAAGATTGCTTGATTTGATACTAGATCTTGTGCAGTGTGCTAATTATATCACTATGCTGTTTGTAGGTACAGAGACCAGAATGTTGCTATTAAAATTGTTCAGAAAAGTGACAACCCAGAAGAGATGGCTAAACGCGAGGCACGATTTGCAAGAGAGGTTACAATGCTAGCACGTGTTCAACATAGAAATCTAGTGAAGGTTTGTTCATTGTTTTTAAGTGGTAGTTTCTAAGGTAAAATAGAAAAGATTGAATTAAAATAGTGTTATACAAGTATTATCTTTATTTGACCATGTCCCTTGATTGATTTACAATCTTGTTATGCTATCTTTTTGATGTCAAATCAGTTAATGACACATAATTATTAAGAATTATAAAAAAATAACAGCAGCCAGGATTATTAATTGGTGGTGGGATTTTGATTCAGCTACTAACTATGTTTTCAGCTTTTCAACTCTCTACTAATTACTCTAGTATAGGATCTCTAATTGTGTGAACTCTTTGACAGTTTATTGGGGCCTGCAAGGAGCCTGTCATGGTGGTGGTTACAGAGCTTTTAGTAGGTGGGTCGCTTCGTAAATATATGCTGAGCCTACGTCCAAATTGCTTAGATCTGCAGTTGGCCATTAGTTTTGCCCTGGATATTGCCCAAGCCATGGAATGCTTACATGCACATGGTATTATTCATCGTGATCTTAAGCCCGGTATGTTTCTTGAAACTGAGTTGAAATATGACAAGGGCTTTAAGTTTAGAGTAAGTATTGACTAAATTCCCTAGTAAGTATCTTAGCAAGACTGTAAATTGGCCTCTAAGCTGGATTTTGGTTTCACTTGCACAGATTTATAGAGGTGTTAAAAGATAAGTATATATAAGTTTACATATGTATCATGATATAAACAGTAACAGCTTGATTTCACCATTACATTCCATTATAAGTGACATATATTATCCGGTTGGCTGGCCTTTTTAGATTTCTACAACCTGCTTGATTATCTGTAACAAGTTGAATGCTTTCAAGTTGAAAATACTAAATACCATAGGGAAAGTATGATGTGAACAAAGGTTTTTGAATGTTCTCTGAATGTTGCAGTTAGTCATTTGGTATAGGAGTAAGAAATGCAATGCATACGAGCATCTTACATGGTTTTGAGCAGACATGAATCCTAATACTGCTCTGTAATGAGCAGAAATGAATTCATGGTATTCAGTTGATGTGATGGGCCATGGGCTATATTTCTTGATTCTTAATCACATCTTCTGTTGTCTAGAAATGTTTCTTGAAAGGAGAAAACATTTGGAAAACCAGATTTAGGAACAGCAAGATATTCATATCTGGGAGAAGAAAGTTCACGGTCTGGCAGTAGTTATATGTCTACATGAAAGCATTTGGAAAACCAGATTTAGGAACAACAATACACTCATATCTGGGAGAAGAAAATCCAAGGTCTAGCATTGGTTTGTGTGTCTCTACATGGATTTTCATATCATGACATTGCATTTAGTCTCAATATTCCTTACCATGTGAAGGCATAAAAATGCTTGTAATTCAGTTATTGATCCCTTCCCATTCTAATAAACATTTGTAATCATTGTCAAACCCTGCAAATGCTTATATAGTTTCTTGCTTTCTAGTTTGTAATGGCTGATAAAGCAATACTACAGAAGTGTGATTTTAAAATAGCAGACTGTGGAGATTTTAAAATTTTTGATGGAGGTGCAAAAACACCTCTGAATTCTACAAAGTTTTTCCAAGTTTCCAGGTCAAGGATATCTGTTTCAGGTGAGGACAAATTTTTTCTTGGATTTTCTGTATGACAGGGGACAACTGGTAAATCTGAATATTAAGTTAGTAAACATAAAAAGATCAAACAAAAGGAAAATGCATATTATGAACAAGCTGAAGAAGCTGAAATTAAAGAGAAAATTCATGATCTAACATTGAATGTCATTGTCACATTAAAAGGGCTTAAATTGCAAAATTGAAATTTAAATACTAGTATTACAATATTAAATTATACCAATGACCGTTCATTATCAAATAAATGTCTACATGTCTGAAGTTACTAACTGAATATTGAAATCAAGCTTCTACTGTACATTTGGTGACCTCCCTTTGACTCCTTTTAATTCTTCCTCTCTTTCTTTCTTTAACTTTTCTTCTTTTGTTGTTTTTGTCAAATAAATTGACAGTAATGTTTGGGAGGGTCAGCTTTACTGAGGTCCACCTTTTTAGGTTTAGTGTCTTTTTAATTTCTTCTTTTTGTGTTCTTATCAGTGTTCCACGGGCCTGGGGGACGGGGAAACGGGGGGACGGGGAAACGCGTTTCGGAGACGGGGGGACAAAGGGCCTTAGTTTGGGGACGGCGGGGAGACGGCGGGGGGACGGCGGCGGGGGGGTGGCGGGGGGGTGGCGCTGATATAGTTAAACATATACTTATAGTACTTGAAAAACTAGTTTTGAAAAGATGTATAATAGTATAGCAGTATAAGAATTACATTTCAAATGAAACTATAGGAAATTAGTAAATTTATAACATGGCAAAATTTGAAATACTAAATCTAAATACAAAGATATTTGAATGCTAATTGCTAAATAAAATTTACCAAATGGAATTGTCAAATTGGAGATTTCTATTATATCGCCAAAGGCCCAAATATGAATAACGTTGATGATATGACAAAGTCTATAAAGATGATTAATTGATTACATGATTCATCATTAGTTCATTACAATAAGTAGCATTACAAAATGAAAACTGAAAAGACAAAATGCCAAAATGTCGAAACTCAAAATGTAGTGAATGGAGGCCTCTAATCATCTCCAAACTCCCCATCACTGGAACTGCTGGACTCCACATGGTCAAGATCCCTCAAGCTCACACCAACCAGCCCTGCATCTGAAGTGGTAGGATCATCCTCATCAATCTGTGAAGGCTCCTCTGGCTCCACATCCCATCGTGCCGCTGGACTCTCCTTGTACACAATTGTCTTGCGGTCCATGAGACGCAAAGCACTGTGTACAGCCACAAGCTTCTCTGCTCTCTTAGAGGTAAGTCTGTTCCTCTTAAGAGAGTGGATGAAGCTATATGTAGACCAGTTCCTCTCAGCAGCTGAAGAACTGGAAACCTGGGATAGCAGACGAATAGCTAGAGTGGTGGTCAAAGATTTCGAACCATGACAATTCCACCACAAAAGTGGGTCCTCCTGTGCCATAGAAACTATATCCACCTTTGCTGCATCTGAATAGCCTCTAAGAGTGGCAAATCTGGTCCACTCAGTGCGAATTGTGCTGGCATCTGTAGAATCATACATCTTCTCTATGCACCTAAAGAAACCTGCCTTCACCTCATCATCCTGAATCGGTGTCACTCTACCTGGTCTAGCCATGTACCACTTAGGATTCAAGGCAAAGGCAGCCATATGCAAAGGAGTGTTCAACTTGTCCCATCTGCGCTGAATGATTGGCCGGATGTGCTCATTGTAGAATGCTAGAGAGGGGTCCTTCACTTGCACAGCAGCCCTCATCTGGTCAAGCATAGAGTCAATGCACTCATACACCTCTCCAAGGTTAGGTGCATCCCCATCCCCATATCTGATAACCTGGAATACTGGAGAAATGATGGAGACAATGTATTTCGCATCAGTCCAAAACACATCACTCTTCACTATCTCCTTCACCCTTCTCCCCTGTGCTGTCTTGGCCTCGGCCCACCTATTCCACTCATTAGTCATAACCATGACTTGCAATGCCTCTTGCAACTCAATCATTCTCTCCAAGAGAATGAAATATGATGCATATCGGGTCTCCACCGGTTTCAAGAACTCCTTCTTCGCGAAGGTCCTGAAGAGTGCATGGGAAGTGTGGTGGTTGCAGATAAACATCTGCACATCTCTCGCATCGGTGACCACTCCTCTAATCCAATCAATCTTCCCCATGTCCTTGAGTGCATTGTTCATGGCATGCACACAACATGGGGTCCACCAAATATGTCTATAGGCTGCCTCAATGAGTTTCCCTGTTGCTTTACACACATGGGCTGCATCTGTGATTACTTGGACCACATTTTGTGGCCCAACCTCCTCAATAGCCTCCCTGAGGAGATGAAACTGAAAATCAGCATCTTTGCGATGCCCTGTACAATCAACTGCTCTAAGGAAGTATGGGCCCTCTGCACATGTGACCATGATGTTGATGAGTGGACGATGGCTAATGTCCGTCCACCCATCCATAACTATACTGCACCCAGATGCCACCCAACATGCCTTCATCTTCTCCATCAAAATATTGATCTTGGAATAGCACTTATCCAAGATCGAGGTCCTCATTTTTGTCTCACCTGGTGGCACATATGATGTTCCTCCCTTAGCCACCATAGCCATCATCTCCCTATAATAAGGAGACCGTGTAACATGAAATGGAATTCCATTGGCAAAAAAGAACTTGCCAATGGATTCATCTATCTCATCTCTCAACTGCACATTAAACATATTAGCTATGGGGTTACTTTGTGATGTCTGCAACTTGCGTTTCCCTGTGGCTGTCCCCCTAGCGACACTAGAAGTGGAAGTGGATGAAGTTCCAAACATCATTCCTCCCGTCTGAAAAGTATGTGGCACTGATGCATGCTGGATTTGCTGAAGGGCTGCCCTACCAGTCAAAGTAGTAGGGACTGAAATATTTGTGTCCTCTGGAATGCCCCAAAGCTTGTTAAACTCCATTCTATATTTTATATTTTTAGCCTCCTTCAAAAACTTACAAGGCTCCACACCTTTTCCTGTCCAAAAAAGAAAGTGTGCATTCACTCGAGTGATGCTACCAAACCATTCCATATGACAAATGTTGCACTTCCACTTCCTTGTTCCCCCACCTGAACTTGATGTGCTTTGTATGCTTGTAGCAAACTGTTTCAGAGGAGACTTCGGATCAAAATGACCCCTAGCAAACTCTGCCAAAGTTTCTGAAGGGCAACCTGTACTAGCTGCTGCACTCGCTATGGAACTAGATTGGGCTGCAGGATCAGCCCCATGGTCATCCCCCTCATTCTCAGGTTCAAAATCTGAATCATGTTCACTATGAGAGTGAATTTCCATGTCATCCCCACTCATGTCTTCGGTGCTCATCGTGAAAGTGACACTGCATTTCACAAAATTAAAATAAAATCAGCCTACTTTAACAAATTGAAACAATGAACATTGAAAATTGAAATAAGTTAACAAATTTGAAATTTTACTTTGCAGTTTGCAAATAGAAATTAGAAAATAAAAAGGATTTGAGAAATAGAAAGGATATGAGGAAAAAAAAGCAAGCTCTATAAGCAATATAAATAAGTAATAACTAATAACTAATAGTATTTGAGAAATAGAAAGGATCTGAGGAAAAAAATTTAAAAAAGCAAGCTGTTTACACTTTAACAGTTTAACTTTAAACTTTAATATTAAAATTTTAAAATAAAAAAATTGATGTTGAATCTTGAGGGCAAAATGATGAATGATTCATCATCTTCATCATTTTGCTCTCAAGATTCAACATCAAATCTGATTTTGAGTCTTTGAGATGAATAAGAAAAAAAGAAAACAAGTTTAAAGTTTAAACTAAGAAAATAAATTTTAAAACAAAAACTTGAAAAACAACAAGAAATTTGAAAAAAACTTCAAAAACCCTACCTTGTGCTTGAAAAATCTCTCCAAAATGAAGTAGAATCGTCTTCCTCCTCTTCTTCTTGCTCCTTCTCACTCCTATCACACTTGCAATCTTTATTTTCACCCCTTCAATCAGACTTCTTCACTGTTTTTCTTCTTCTTCAGCTGGCTGCAAAAAAAATCAGTCTTTGAATGTGATTGAAATGATCAAATCTTAATGTTTTCATTGTTTTGTGTTGTTTTAGAGGAAGGGGTGGGGCCCACGCCAACTTAGGGCAACAAGAAAATAAATATAAACTAAAAATTTAAGTTAAAATTTGATTTATGCGTCCATTGACGCGTCTCAAGACGGGAGACGGCTAGGCGTTTCCCAGCCTCCCGAGAAACGCCTAGACGTCTCCCCAGGAGACTTGGAGACGTCTACACGTCTCCAAGGAAACTTGGAGACGTGGAGACGTCTCCCCGTCTCCGGCGGCGCTCTGGTGGCGGTGGCGGGACGGCGGGGGACGCCAAGTACCCGTCCCCCCGTCCCCGGGACGTCCCCGTTTCCGAAACGGGTCATATTTTGGGGGAAACGCGTCCCCGTGGTACACTGGTTCTTATAAAAAAAGTACCGGTCAAAAGATGCCCTTCCGTCCCTGGCATTCAGACAAAAATAAATGGGGACATCCAAAAGTTTGGGGATGCTCCACTGTCCCCCAGAAATTTGGGATGACTTCAAGATGATATTTGTCCCCTTCTCCCTATCCCCAATCCAACCTGGGATGCAAACCCATGCTATGCAGGATTTTTATTCCTATACTACCTCTAAATACTTCCCAATTAACATTATCACATCAAACCAATCCATTAGCTCATACAGCCTCATAGCATCAACTGATTTTTGTAAACCATATAATCTGTACCAACAATATCAATAAATAAGTCCTTAGAAGACAAACACTTTCCAAATACTTGAAATAATGAGAAATAGGAATTTGTAATCGTAGAGTGAAAATTAACCCTTCTAAAGAAATCAAATCTGTTGAAGACCTCTGAAGTTAACCTCTCAAATAGCAAGAATGTTTCTTTCTTTAGACTGGTTTCAAGAAAGATAGGTAGATGCATGTTTGAAAAGAATCCCATGGAATATTTCTTATGGACTTTGCTATTGTGTTTGAGATATGCCTGAAAAAATTATGAAACTGCAGAAACTATGCGAGAAAGTAGACTGCCATTTGGTTCACAAAACATAAGGGAAAAATGCCTGTTTGGAGTAGATTTATGAGGCCTCAGAATGAGAAAGGTCTGGATGACTCTTGGTTTTGGTTAAGTGTGTTGTCCAGGTGCTTGAATCTTTTTAATGCAGACGGCAATTATATAATGCGTGTAATCATGTTTCAGAGCTCTCATTGATGTAGATATAAGACAACCTGCAGGGCAATTTTTTTCATCTAAATGCCCTTGCTAATGTTCATTATGTTGAAGTTAAATTAATGCATCTGTTATTTTTTTGTCACTGACCAGAGAATTTAGTATTTATGGGTCTAAGTAGCTGGCAAAAATGATTGGTAGAGGGGGGAATATGAAGTTTTGGTACCCCATGTGGCATGGGATGGTGTTAGCTCACGAGGCCCCAAAGACTCTTATGATCGTTTGAATCATTTAAGACATCATCAATATGGAAAACTACTTGAAATCCTAAGTTGTGGGAGATTTATATGAAAATATGCAGACATTATTCACATGGAAGGCGACAATACAATGTGTTAATGCAATGACTATTTGCATGACCATCTTCCTGATGCTGTCTAAACATCAATACAAAATAATGAACACAAGATTGTGTTGAAATGCCTTCTCGTGAGGGATTTCAAGTCAGCTAAGGTTTTATGTTTTCTACACAAAACTTTAGGTATAGCTGATAGAGGCTGGTAGCTTGGGGAACATGCTGTGAAATTCAAATAAGGCTTGTTCATCTGTGGCTAGTGTTGCATGATAGATTACTTAAGTTTGATATTTTATTCAGGAATGATTAACATGGCCTCTTTGTTTGCAATAATAATTGCATAATGCGCATGAGGTGAGAAGGGAGGTAACATTTATTATTGAACTGGGGCTTTGTTGAGGAGGTATTGTTTCTGATTTCTGTTCTTCTTTGTTTGAATCCTGGTAATTTTGGGTCTGTGGAGAATATGACTATTTTTTGGATAACTGGGAAATTAATTTACCATAATGGCCTTAAAAGTAAAAATAGGAAAATCCATATTTATGATATTGTGAAAACCTTTTCTTTAGTTTGCATTGACAGTTATCTGGGTTAAGTGGACGGTCATTTTTGAACCAATTTTGTGACTCTTGCTACTGTTGCCCATCTATTCTGGTTGTTGCTAAACAAATTTATGATAGTGGTTGCCTAATCCAAGAAAGCAAAATGGTGCATGCTCAACCTTCAAGCCACTTCAATACAGAACATTTAAAATCTTTAGAATTTGCACCTTTCAAAAGAAGCTTAATTTATGTATTCAGATAGAAGATTTTAGACCTTAATACAAGTGAAATTTCACAGAGGTTTTGGAGATGACGGTTTGGTAGAGCATTGTGTTGGATCATAGTGTCAGAAGGAGCAGGGGCTTATTTGATTGATAAAATTTAAATCTGTATCCATGGTTGGATGAATTCTATCAATATTGTCAAGATTTGATCTCTTGTTGAAGATAATGCAGGTGTAGGATGTGGGAAGGATGCTGATTCTGGGTGATTCAAATTTGGATGTTCAAAAGCACCTAGTCAGAACAAAAGAAATGGAGCAATGCTGTTGAGCATCGCAACAAACACCAGAGGCAAAATATCTCCTAAAGGCCATAGATGAATTCCTATAACTACCAATCTGGTTTTGCTGTTCAATGTCAGTGTTCCAATCTGGAATAGCATAATTACCTGTACTGTGTTCAGGAGAAGACACTGTCATTTACAAGAATCCCCCAATCCAGTATCACCATTATTCCACAATTCGATGCTCTATGAAGGCTGTCTTCTTGCATTAGAGTCATCTCTAGGTTATTCTACCTCTGTTAGAGTCTCTACTACCCCTGTTATGTCCACCAACATCAACGAGTTATATAGCAGAAGTATTGTGATTGAGCAGATACCAATTCGGGCTAGTGTGCAAATTCAGCTGTATAGAAACTTGCAAAAGAAGGTTTGAGATTTGTTGCACATGAAGTAGTTGGCTGGGATCCTCCTCCTGCCTTTGAAAACATAACTGTTTCTTCTTTTCTAGACCTTGCATTAGCTCTCCACGATAGAAGAACCTAAATCTTTGCAAAAAACAAGATTAACAATTGAAAAGATAGCCAGAATATATAGCTGAGGAATGAACATGTCTGCCATAACTTCCTTGCATTGCTAATGGTATATAATATTGGAAAGAAAATCCTATAGTAAATAATAAATAATATTAGAAAGGGAATACTAAATGGTTTGAATTATAAGATGGTAGCATTAGTTGCTACCTTTGTTTCTATAGAAATTGTCATATTTTGCTTCACTGTTGTTAGTTAGCTAATTACTCTATTTTTGTTTGGGAGTGAAATGGAATAACTTGCACAATAGAATAATATAATAAGAATATGTTGCAAATAATATGCCACTTTAAGGGGGCAACCTTCTAATCCACTTTGAGGGGGATACCTCCAATAGTCTTCACCAAGAACTCAATACTTCACATAATGCTAATAACTAACTTATACCTCCTATATATACCATACTTATGCCTTGGATACCACCTAGGCCGACTTAGATAATTAAGTATAACTCCTAGGATGATCTAAATACATATATATTATTATAATAATGATTATATAACTGATTTAGGAGTTATGGTAGCCACAAGTCGACTACTCATAACACAATACACACTATAGGGTTAGAGGCATAACATTGCGCCCTGCTTTAAAAAAGCATTGTCCTCAATGCATAAAATATTCATCTTCATCTTCTTTCTTTTTCTTCTTCTTCGTCTCCTTTTTTTGCTTCTTTTTCTTCTTCTATTGCTTCTTGTACTTGTTTTATTTTTTGTTCTTTCTCTTATTTTGTTTTTGTTCTTCCGCTCTCTCTTGTTCTTGTTCTTTTTCTGTTTCTTCTTCTTTTGCTACTTCTTGTTGTGAAGAAGTTATAAAAAAGTAATTTTACAATAAATCACACAAATGACATCCAAATGATCTGAAATTTATATTGTATCTTATCAGGGTTTAGATCTCACTTTCTCAAAAAAATCTCCAAGAAATTAGCTGATTTGCAGCCTTGAGAGTGAATTTGTTGGAAACCTTAATTTTGCAATAAATCAAATATTTCTTCTCCAATTCCTTTGAAATCTGGACTCTAGACACTTAAATGAATTCTTGAAATACCCTAAAAAAATTAGAAAAAAAATTACCTAGGTCTAAAAGATATGTGCTTCTCAAATAAATATGGCAGAAACCTTAATTCTGCAATAAATTGCTTAATTTTGTTC
>VDFB02071542.1:0-42594 GCA_007258455.2 Sequoia sempervirens | reverse complement strand
TTGCACATTTGCAACCTAGTGAACTATGTTGCACTTTGTCAAGGTTTGCAAAATCACAAACTTTGTGACAAATGAAACTTCGTTGGCATTTTGCAAATTTGCAAACTCATAAACTTTTTGATATTTAAAACTCAATGACTTAATTGGTTTTCCTTGTTGAGGTTTTGGGGAAGTTTGCAAGTTTTTTGAACTTGAACACTAAGAGAAAACTCTTAGACAAATTTGGATTTTGACACTTGGGTAAATAATGTAAGTGTGAACATGAAGAGATTGTTTGAACATATGGGACCATTGAAACTATCTCGAATTGGTTATAAGTGATGGGTCAAAATAGGCAAGGACTTAATGGATTTTACAAATTTTGAGGCCTACAAATTTGGGCACTAACAGGTCCTATCCTTATTTTCTTGATAAGGATATAAAATATTTTAATACATGGGCCATGATTTGAGGAAATAGAAGCAACATCAAAAATAATAAATAATAAAATAATAGCTTATAGGGGCATGGATTTCGAGAGA
Organism: Sequoia sempervirens; assembly: GCA_007258455.2. Lineage (NCBI taxonomy): Eukaryota > Viridiplantae > Streptophyta > Pinopsida > Cupressales > Cupressaceae > Sequoia > Sequoia sempervirens. Next base: position 42,073 of record VDFB02071542.1, on the reverse strand, counting down.
GAGTTGTTATAAACCCCTAGGACTCTTGGCAACTTCTTCATGGAAAATTCTATGACAACTCATTAATGAGAAGTTATAAATTGGTATTCATGACAAATTGAGGGAGCTATTTTGAGGAAAAAGTTTCTTTAATATTTTAATTGCTACTTTTGAGAGGGAAAATTGGGTTGTTGGAATTTGTGCCCTATTGGTGCTAGATGTTGAGGTGCTTAGTTGCCTTTGAGATGACTACCATTTTTCATATGGCTTTTTTCTTAGCTTGAGCCTTGTGTTCAACTATCAACTCAAGGTTCAAGTATCAATTCATGGGTGAAAACCTTTGGATTTGGAGATAAAAGGATGAAAGCCTTTTGATTTTTTGAGGAAAATCTCATTTAAAGGTTGTCTTTGTGCTAAAAGATTTTGTTTTATTTTCTAGCAATTAGTTTAATATGTGTGGAGTGGAAACATATTATAATAGAAAATTTAATTCATATTTATATGTTTTCTATTTGATGATATTGTGGCATATTTGTATTTACTATTGTTCATGCAATCTATTGCTACATCTTTTGGGCATTATTTATTTGAATAATATATATAAAAATCATTATTTGTCCACATTATGCTCTCACCTTTCCCTCACAAGATATTGGTGATCAAAAGTACTAAACAATAATATTTACTCATTGTATGCTCTCACCTTGCCCTCGTGTGACCTTGGTTAGAAAATGGTAGCGATTTTCTATTTTTTTTTTGAGGTCATTAGAAACAAAGACTAGTGCGAATAACTATAGTCTTAGGATCCATAAGCTGATACCTCTTGACACCATTATGATATTTGACAAAGATGCAAGGCCAACTTTGAGGTTGCAAAGCCTTGTCTTTCTCTAAAGCAATATGTGCCCATGTAGGGGAGCCAAAAACTTGGAAATGTTGCACAACTGTTGTTGGACTAATCTCTAGCGTCTCCCTTCGAATTCGGGACATGGACTAACCACCTCCCATGGATTCGCTTATCTCTAGCATTTGTATCGGGCATTAATAGGTCGATCTTTTGGCACAACGACAAGTGTGTTCCAAAAAATGGTATCAAAGTTGGGTCACGGGTTCGAATCCTCTCGGGTGATGCTGAGGGGGGGATTGTTGGACTAATCTCCAATGTCTCCCTTTGGATTCCAGACATGGACTAACCACCTTTTGTGGATCTACTTATCTTTGGCATTTGTGTCGGGCGTTAACAGGTCGATCTTTTGGCGCAACGACAATGTGTTCCAACTATTGTTTCCCTGCCACACTAAATTTCAAAATTATTGATATCTTTCAAGGCCTTATGGGGAACCCAATTTGAATTTGAGCAACATGGTTAATGGATTTGACCCAAATCCATGAGCAAGAGGATGAGCATGAATCATGTAGCTAGCCATTTCCTTCAAGGACATGTTCTTTCATTTTGCAACAATGGTTTTCTATGGTCTACATGCTAAAGATCAATCTCCTCAAGATTGTAGAATTTTTCAAGTCTATGGTTCACATATACTTGATCATTATTTGTGCGGAGAATCTTGACATACTTTCCAATTTTTTTCTTAGCAAGAGCCTTGAAGTCCTAAAGTTTTTCAAAGATTTCACCTTTCTAATGAATGAAGTAGATTCATGTATATTTGAAATAATCATCAATGAATGTGAAAACATAGTGAGCCTTGCTAAAAGACGAGGATGGAAAGGGATCAGCTAGATCATTGTGAACTAATTCAATGACTTTGAAGCCCTCCAAGATTTCCTTTTGTTAAATTTCTCTCATGGATGTTTGTCCATGGCATAACTTGGACACACTATCTAATAAATTGATACGAGGAAGAGTTGTAACCATATCTTGTGAGTTGAGTTGAGTTGTTGAAGATAGCAGTAGTTGAGATAGTCAAACCATTCATGCCATAATTCACTCACTATGTTAGAATGAGTGAGTAAAGTTGTAGAAGGTGAATTAGGCAGAAAGTGGGAGAATGAATATATTCGAGATTGATGGTCAACCTTCCACTATAGTTGTAGCTAGAGTTGAAGTCTAATATATTTATTTCATTTACATTTCTGCAATAGCTTTGTAAATAGTATAAATAAGTGCTATTTTGCAATTAATTTATAATGATAATTCTCATGCTTTTATATTGTGAAGTTGCAATTAAGTGAATATTCATGATTGTTATTCCAAAATTTAGTGTTTATTCAGGAGTATATAGTACACCTGTTTACTCATTGGGTAGTGTTCAACGTACTACGGGAGTAAACGAGAATAATTCACAAACATAATGTACGTACTAGAATATGAATCACATTTGAATCACAGAACAATCGTAAGAGTAATTGCACAACACAATGGATTGATTGATTTAATGAAGTATCTCAACAATACATAGCAATTGACCGTGTCCGACTACAAATGACAAGATACATATATAGATGGCCGAGGTTGGTTGGGATACCAACCGTCGGCAACTCTTCCTAACTACCTGCCCGACAACTAATCCAACTTTTACTTTAAACTGTGCATGTATTATTTAAACTATTATTATCTATTCCCAGTACGATCGACTACAACATTTATTTAATTAGTACGGTCGATTACAATATAATTATTTATTAACATGGCCGTCTACAACACCTATTTTGCTTCTAATTTATTGTTGATGCATTATTGTGCTTTATGAGTTAAATTTTAACAATTATTGAAATCTTTGTATTGTAGTAGATGTTAGGTTGATAGTTGTAGCTTTGAATGTAACTGATGTGTTTTAACTTATAACATTGTATGTATGTGTTTTAACTTATCCAGTCCATGTATACTTGCATTGTTTAGTATCTATTTCTAACTGAATAGTGCAAGTGTTAGTCTCTATTTTTAATTGGATAGTGCAAGATTTTAGTCTAAGGATTTATTTTTAGTTAAGAAAGTATAATTTATTTTGTTGTGTTGAAAGAGTGTATCAACCTCTTACCCTAGCCAAACCCAAAAGATACACATTTAAAGTTTATTTTACTTTAGTGTTAATTTCTAGAAAAATATTATAAAGATTGTAAAGTGCAAGTACATATTATTCATAGTAGGTTAGGTTTTTAGTTTACAGGGAGCTCCCTCTTTTAATTTGAAGAACAGTTCTACTACATATCTATTTTGTTTTGTGTTGCATTAAAAGGTGCAATCAAAATGGTAATAAACTACACGCTTGGGTAGATGAAGTAAGCTATTCATAGCAGGGGTCCTACATTGATATTTTATGAGCATATTAGGCCCATTGTGATGCAGTGGTGCAACACTATGAACACCCTGCTTCATATGACAATCTTTGTTCCAAATCCCAAATGGAATGTAGCTAACCTTGGGAGAGTGCCTCCAACTCATGATGAAGAGGTGAAAGAAGGGCTTATAAAGGCGCTTTGAAACATGTATATTGATGAGGAGTCTACTTTACTTTGCACATAGTAGCTAGTCTTTGTCAATCTTTGCAGCCCAACATTCAACAAGTCAAACGCGAGGAGGGATAGAGATACATTAGCTCAAACCAACCCTATTGAATTGTGGATGTGGCATGAGAAGGATGCACCGCGTTGAGAATACTTTCCATTCGTCTCTTTCATAGGTTATTAGTTCCTTTTTTGCAAAGAGGAATTGGTCCACACATGGTTTCATTCAATCGATCAAGAGGAATAGGCTTCCCTCTTAACAAGTGAAGTTAGTGGCTATGCATAGTGCCTTGCCGCTTTAGGATCAACAAACTCTTGAGTATTGTCACTCTAGCTACACTTTGGGATGTTGATGTTGAAGATGCTACATAGATTGATGAAGAGGAGGCAAAGGAGGGATTGGCTGGGGTTCCATTGGATTAGACAAACCATCATGGTGGTAGTGACTCAAACTCTAACTTCGATTTTGATGTAGTGTTAGTAGATGCTGATTAGGGTAGTAGCATATTTTCTATGTTTTTGTCATTTTGTAGTTGAAACTTGCAACTTTTGGGCCTTTTGTTGTAAATAAATATGTAAATTGGCAATAAAAGAAATTAATTTTTTTATTTGTTTTTCAACTCATGTGAAATCTCAATTCAACTCTAATATTATGTATTTAGGTTCTATGGTGTATATGATGAATTTTTTATCACAGTCATCATATGACTTTTTGAAATTTTCTATATTTTTGAATTTTCCCTATTTTTTTAATAGCCATTCTTTGTATTCCCCTAAAATTTGGCATCCCAAAAAATCCATCCTAGAAATGTGTTACCTTGTTGTCCCTTGCCATCCCTGTCCTATAAACTTGTTGTAACACAACTGTTATGGTGTTATTACATCATTAGTATAGGCAATGAAAACATATGTGATGAGGTGCAGGGTAAGACTGTGTCTAACATAACACTATATCTAATAATGGTGGTGTATTGTTGTTTTGTCTTTCTGTTTGCTATCATCTTTATTGCTTTAGTTTGTCCTATATTTCTTTTTACTGCAGATTGTGAATGTTTCTCTAGGTTTCCACTTAACAGCAATACCTTTAATGTCAGCTATTTGTGTGGGATTATTCTGTATAAATAGAAGGCAGTTAGCGTAGAACTTCATATGATTATTGAATTGATTTGTAAAATTTAAGTAATCGTTTATCCCCTTCAATTCAAAAAAGCCAGGACTTTTGAGATGTAAATCCTCTATTTTCATAAGCAATGGATGTTTTCATCTATAAATTTCCTTTTTCTCCTTCAACAATTGTCAATATCTATGTTTATGCCCAATTCAGGAATAATCATTTCATAGATTCAAATGATTCTAATCAAGATATGTTTTTAACTTTATAGTACATAAAGTTTATCAATATTTTGTTTTAACATTCAATATCATCTGTGTTGCTTTAGTCTGTCCTTTATTTCTTTTGACTTTGCAGAATCAGAATCCTTCTTTAGGCTTCCATATTGAATAACATTACCTCTGTCTAATATTGACTCTTTATGTGGGATTAATTAAATGGAAGTTACAGGCAGTGAGATCTGGTTATTTGAGAATGGCATTGGACAATTTAAGTAAGAGTTTGACCCCTTCAAGTCAAAGAAGGCCAGGACTTTTGAGAGATCAGGTGCAGTTGGTAAAGAGAAAGGACTGTGATCGATATGAAATTGCTCCAATTCCTGAACTGCTTTCATTTGAGAAAGGATTCTTCATAGTAATCCGTGCATGCCAACTCCTCACTCAGCATATGGATGGCATCATAGTGGTAGGACTGGCTGGTCCATCTGGGGCAGGAAAGACTGTGTTCACTGAAAAGATGCTCAGTTTTATGCCCAGCATAGCAGCAATTTCAATGGATAACTACAATGATTCAAGCCGCCTTATTGATGGCAATTTTGATGGTGAGTTCTCTTTCAATTTTTATAGTATATTTTATAGGATAGATTTTATTTTTTATTTTTATGAACTACCAAGCATTATATGAATGGGAATATCTGCAGCACTGCTAATTTAATATATTACTGAAAAGTATTTACATGGCTTTTGATGAAAATGCTATAGTGTCATACATATGCTTCTGTGGATTTAAAAGTAGGAAGTGGTAATTTCTATATTTCATATGCTAATAGAAAGTAATGATCTTTGAGACATTATAGTCAACCTCATCAACCTTCTTTGTGCCTTAAAAGCTTGTCTAGGATCCTCCTAGAATAAATATATTGTTTGGGAGATCTTAGTTTTTTTTATTTGACTTATGTATCAGAACAGTGTAAGATGTTTTTAAATGTAGCAATAATGAGAATACAAAAACCCTGGATGCTTAGATTTATGGAGGGGCATGATTTACAAGAATCATAAATTATTTTTTGTTCAATTCTGGAAATGTTGTGGAGTGTGTTTATGGTTGAAAAAATTCTATCAATTTGTGCTGAGATTTTGCAAAAAATCTTGTTATAACTAATGATTCCAACTGGCCCTTAAATGAGTAGTTAGGAAATTGGTTGAATGGCTTCTTAGTATTAAACTCAAACATGCACTGCAGGAAAAAACAAACAGTAGAGATATTCTCTCAAGCAGGAAAAGACCAATAAAAAACACATGTACAGCATATTGGAAATGAAACATGTGAAAAACATTTAGGGATGTATGTTAAAGTTCCAAACACAAAACCAAAGGTTATTAGATATGCAAACATATTATGCATTTCAGTTGATATGATGATAGTCAAATTGTTTAGGCTGTCTGGATTATCTCACCACCACATGAGCGAATATTAAACTTAGGTTCTTGGCCATCAAATGTTATTGTCAAGTTTTCATGAACATGAAGCATTAAATTCATAAGGTTCCAGATTCAGAAAAGCATCATAGTAACAAGGTTTGACTGAACATTATGGATTTTTTCCATACCTTGATTTTTTTTAATAGGGCCAAATCTGCCAGTGTTAGCTCAACACATTGACTTTGGCATCAGTTCTCTTTTGTGTAATGTAAATTCTGTTCTTAAGCCTCCATGCTTTGAAAACTGTGATTTACATAGTCAATATTTAATGGTAGTGCATATGCAATAGAACAGGATGTTGGCACTAGTTGTACTGATGATCATGAATAAGAACATGTACTGACTCTTCATTTTTAAAACGTTTAAATTGCTATTTTAAAACCTATTGGCCCTAAGCCATAGATTATGGAATACCTGATAGAGAATGCCACTGTAAATGTTGTATGTATTGAACTTTTAAACACTGAGAACAATGGCATTGAAATATTTCTTATATATCATTTTTCATATTCTCTCTGCATTATTTTGTATATTTATTATTTTATTAACTTCAAAACTTTTCGAACCTTTTTAAAACTTCAAACTTCTGCAAGATTTTCACCATCTGGAACCTACTGAACTTTTTGAACCTTGTTACTTGGAATAGTACTATCTTTTGGTACAAAACAGGTTTTTTTTGTTTGAGTACAGATTCACTGATGGCTTTAGTAGATCCCCTGTACTGGGTGTCCACAAGGTGGTTCTTGTACACCAAATTGGTCTCCCACTGGGTGGTGACCTATAAAACAATCTCTACCTTTACCTTTATATCTGTATAACTATGGCTTATGGTCTTTATGCTGTATCCATTCAACATACTCATATTTCTGTTGCTCTTGCAGTTTGCTTTCTTAGAGACTGAAAACTCATTTCTGCAGCACATCCTTTTTTTACTTGGGACTGGTAACCCACATGCATTTACCTATTCGACATGTACCATGAAGGTTTGAACACTACTCAGAGAACGAAGCTCTTTTGTCATCGGGCCACTATCTTTTGGGTACTGATAGAATTTCAGGGCTGCTATTTGTGAGAGCTCATAAATGCCTTTCCCAGCCATGTTGAGACTTGGTGTACTTTTAACTTATGTACACATCTTTTGGTTGGAGAATCTACAAAAATAATTAATGGCACTCCAAAGACAGAATAAGTGGGAAGAAAGTAGAGGACACAGTGCCAGGTGCCGTTTATTATGAACACATATCAAATTGTGTTACTAGTAGATTAAGTAGTTACTGAACTTCAAACCAAGTGATAGAAATTCCAGTGAACTATTCTTTCTTCAAAGTTTACAGGAGACTGTATTCTTGTGCTTTATTTAAAATGAGTTGTCAAGACTCAAAATTGTTCGTCATTCCAGAAAGACAAACCATACCTGGAAATTGCATAGCCAATTACTATCATCTGATATATGATTTAATATGTTTCATTGCCTTCGCAAATCATTTTTAGTGTTCTTTAATTTGCAGATTGAAATTAAATTTATGGAGGAATGACTTTTGACTCTTTGAGTAATTATAAATTATGACATTGAAATTGCATCTGCAAATCAGATCCACGGTTGACAGATTATGAAACTTTGCTTGATAATATTCATGGTTTGAAGGACGGGAAGCCTGTTCAAGTACCAGTTTATGATTTCAAGCAGAGCTGTCGCACAGGTTACAGGTTGTCAATCCTTTCATTTCTTTTTGCCATTGAAACTATATCCTGAACCTTGAAATACATCTATAAAATAATTCCAGTGGAATCCTAACTTGTTATAATATCCTCATTTAGTATATTAAAAAAAACTCCACAAGAATGGTCTTATATCTTTAAAGTATGAGAACTTTTGATTATGTCTGCTTATTACTCTGATGAATCCTTTTACAGGACACTAGAAGTTCCTTCATCAAGAATTGTAATTTTGGAAGGCATTTATGCCTTGAGTGAAAGGCTTCGACCTGTTTTGGATCTTCGTGTGTCAGTGACAGGAGGTGTACATTTTGATCTTGTGAAAAGGGTACTTCGTGATATCCATCGTGCAGGGCAAGAGCCAGAGGAAATCATCCAGCAAATTTCTGAAACGGTTCTCTTTCTTTCTTTTCTCATCCATGTATAAACATGCACAGTAAAATGAAAGTTAAAACAAAATTCAATATAACTGTCAAGAAGTAAGAGTAGATTTAAATTGTTCTTGCTTTTTATGGTTCTCGTTCCTTCTTTTCTCGCCCATGCATAAACATGCTTGGTAATAGAGAAACAAAATATAAATATAACTGTCATGAAGAAAATATGGATTTAAACCATTCTTGGCTTTATCATTTGTCATTTTAATCTCTCAGGTCAACAGCATTCCTTTGGCACACACACAAATAACTTTAGCTTGTTAGTTTCTCAACCAGTCTGCTTTCTCTATTTACTTTTTTAAATGGTAAACAGTAAAACTTAGATTTTTGCAGTGGTACTAGGAATAAGATCCATACTGCAGAAAATCACACAATCCCAAACCATAAGATAAAAAAGATAGGTAGAGGGATGAGAGCGCTCCACTCAATCAAACTGAAGCTATGAAAAAATATTCCTTAATGCCAAAAGATGCAGGGAAAAGCATCCGAACATCTGTGGTCACTGTATATCCATGGGATCATCCAGACTAACATAATAAGCTTACAGTCAAACCACTGTATACCCACGGGACCATCCAAACTAACATAATAAGCTTACAGTCAAACCACTAACTAATTGCCTAGAAAAATATGATAGACAAGGGGTATCATGAGCATTCCTAGGTGATTTCCTGATGGTACATGGTATTTGAATTTTCAACCTTCATCTCACTTCTTTTTATAAGTATGTTCATTGTAACTGCATTTCTCTAGTACAGCTGCTGTTTCCAACATGGCCACCTTTGCCTTTTAACACTTTCCGTACCATCCATTCGGTCTTTCCTTTGAACCTGACTTGTATTCAAGACACTTAATAAATGAGGCTTTGATCTTTCCTTTGAACCTGACATGTATTCAAGGCACTTAAGAAATGAGGCTCTTATTCAAGACAATGACTTTTAGGTGGAAAATATTAAGGAATTTGAAGTGTTGTCTAGAAATTGACAACAAATTCAACTTTTTTCTTCCTAGTGTTGGGAGAATGAAGGTGTAGAGTTTAAGACAATTTGGATGGAAACACTTTAAAGAGTGTATGTGTTTATTTATCATTGAATGTGGAAGTTACATGGTGGCTGTAACTTACATTGTAAGTTAATTTTTAGACATAACTAATGTGGTGTTGTTTCATCTCAATAAATGCTTATGTGTACAAAGTATAGTCTAACATTATATCTAATACTCCCCCTTAATTACTAAATTGGAGACAATTCCAATTTTTCCCCGAATAATGACAGAGAATAGCACCAAGAAGTTTAGTTATTAAATTAGCAGACTGCTTTAGAAATGTACAATAGTCGAGAGATATATCATCAATGTTAACCAATTGTTGAATGTAATGATGATGAAACTCAATGTGCTTGGTATGGGCATGATACACTAGGTTCTTCACCAATTTTAAGACTCTCCAATCTCTACAGAAAAGTGGAGCTGGTGTAATATGTGGAATTTGCAAATAAAACTCACAGTAGCCATGCTGACACTGACATCTGCTTTGTACTCTATATATGGAAAATAAAGTTACAACTGAAGCTTTTTCTACGACAAAACAACTGTCGAGTCCAAGGAAAAAATATAGCTAGTAGTTGATCTCTGAGAATCAAATAAAGTAACCCAATCAAAGTTTGTGTGTCCTATCAAATTGAAATCATCTATGCTTTGATAGAGAATGTCAAAGTCAAGAGTTAACTTTGAAATATTGAAACACTTGTTTTGCTGCCTGCCAATGAACAAGCTTCGGTTGGGCCAAAAACCAAGAGAGAGAACTAATAATGAAACAAAGATTTTATGTGTAAATGTAAATTATATTAAGCTGACTAGCAATTATCTATAGGGTGGCTCATTTACCAAGGATGAATCATCATATGTTGAAAACTTTAGTACAACCTCCATAGGTGTAATGCAAGGATTATAACCGATCATGTGAAACCATTGCAAAATATTTGTAACACACTTGACTTGAACAATGAAAATGAAATGGTCATGTTGCAATAGCTCTACACCTAAGCAATACTATAGGTCTCAGTTAGTTTCATGACTGCCCTTGAGGCGAAACACTGGGTCGATGTTTATGCTCTGATAAGTTACTAAAAGCTAACTGAAGCAAACTAAGTTAACTGAAAGGCAAGTCCACTCAGCAAAAAGGACAAGGCAATTTAGAGGAGAGCTCCAAGAAGTCTATTACTTGCCAATACGGTGGGAAGATTGGTCATATTCAAAAGTATTGTAGAAAGCAGTTGGCTGATAAGAAGTTCAACTAGGAAGAGTCTTAGCAAAGTGCTCAAGTGGAAAAGTATATTGAGTAGAAGGATTCTGCATACTATGCATTCATGGTCATGTTGTGACCTTTTTCACACATCGCCCCATTGCAAATGGGGACCCCTAATTTTTGCTCCATTCTGGTCTTTTTGGCTTTGGTTTTCGGTCTCTCTCTCTCTCCGTCTGTCTCTTTTCTATGGTTTGCTTTCCGGGATTTCTCCGCCTTTGAGCTTAAAACGTGAAATTTTGGCCGAGTTTGAAAATTAGGGTTTCATCTTTCCTGGCCAATTTGAGGTCAAACGAAGTAAATAAATTGAAAACAGAGCTTAACATTGTTGTTAGTATGCTTCCAGCAGGCTCTCAGCAGATTTCCATCGAATTCTGAGGTACTTACTATTTTTAGTAAGTGTGAAATTCAGGGCAATCTATCATTATTTCTGAGATTCCGACGATCACACGACATTCAGAGCGCATCAGACTGCTCGCGTGCAAAATTTGAGCGAAAACAGACAACTTTCTATTTTTAGCAACCTTCCGAGCGAATTTCAGGGCTCAGATGCAGAGTCTTTGCATGTTGGCATATTCCTTCTGGGTTTTTCGAGACCTTCGCAACGATATAACATGCAAAACGAGACGACAACTTTCAGAATTCAGTCTTCCAGGGCTATTTTTAGGGTTTGCATGTCAGGGTTTCTTTTGCATGTCAGATGATTCCTGGTGGGTTTTTCGAGAGCTTCGCGATGGTGTGACATGCAAATGGAGATAATCACTCAATGAGGAACTTGCTATTTTTAGCAGGTGTGTCCCGGCAGCCGCTTCCCAGCAGTTTAGAATCACGAGCTGATCGCAATGCAGCAAAAACGAGAGCAAACAGATATCTTTTGATACGCATGCAGAGCGAATTAGGGTTTCAAACTTCGGAGCCTGAAAAGAGGGGTCAAAAGTCAGAATTTTCGAAAACCGGTGTAAACCACCGCGATTAGCGTCCTCTAGGCTATCTGCTGGTAAAATTTCAAGTCGAACGGAGCACTTACTATTTATAGTAAGTCAATTTGGAAACTGGCTAAAAATAGTAAGTCAGGCGCATGCGTTGATATCGACAGTCAGGTCACGTGGTGAGGAGCGCCTCATTCAAATTTCAAGTCAATCGGAGTAGTGGAGCTATCAGAAGCAAGAGGTTACTATTTATAGCAAACCACCTTCAGAAATGGGCTAAAAATAGCAGGCTTGCTAAAAATGGCAGTGTCGACAGGACAATGAGGTCGTGAGGATGCAGTGTGCAAAATTTCAAGTCGTTCTGAGCTTTAGAGATGCAAATTCAGAGGACTTACTATAAATAGCAGGGCATGAGAACTGGCGAAAAAACGAAGAAAAATTCGAAGTCTGGAACTTCATCCAGTGGACATGGCAAAATGCGCCCAGTTGATGAGGAGGCATGAGAATTTCTAAGAACAAAGCTCGTCCACCTAGGCCAAAATACGCCCAAGGTGCAAAGAAGTCAAAGAAAAGTCAATGGATTCTATCCAGTAGGCATGCCAAAATGCGCCCAAGAGAAATTGAAGGAAAGTTAAAAAATTGTCTAAGTGTAGATATCTGCCACCACCTTCAAAATGCGCCCAAATTGCAAGTTCATCCTCTTCACAGGCTAAAATGCGCCCAAAGCAAATGGGTCAAAAGGAAGTCAAACGAGTTCATCCTCCTACATGGGCAAAATGCGCCCAAATCAAGGCATGTCAGGACAAAAATAAGGAAGTTCAAAAGTCATCCTTCACATATGCTGAAATGCGCCCATGATTCAAAGCAAGTTAGGTGAAAACAAGTCAACAAGTCGACATCTCTTATCCTTCTGACATGTCAAAATGCACCAAGTTGAAGATGTAAAAGGTGAAGATAAGGCGTGGTAAAGGAAGGATGAATGTTAGGCGTGGTAAAGATTGGATGTCCCTCTTCAAGTGTTAAATGCGCCAAGGGTGGTGAATGCTAGAGGGTGTTGAAAATATTTCCTAGGCGTGGCAATATTCCTCTTCAAATGCTATATGCGCCCAAGGTGGTAGGTGTTAAAGAATTTTCCAAGGCTTGTGAGGTGGTGGAAATAAGGTGGTAAGGCGTTGAAAATGTTGAGTGCTGAAAATTTTCCCAAGGGCGTGGTTTTATCCTCCTTCAAGTCTAATATGCGCCCAAGTTGATGAATAAAATAAAATATGTTAAGTATGATGTGCTTTCAAGAAATATTTTCTAAGGGAAGTGGATAAAATTTTCTCACAGGCAAGTTGGTTGAGTTGAGTATAAAATCTTCCAGGGTGAAATTTAAAAAAAAAAAGAAGTTTTTTAAAGATGATTTAAATTTTTTTTCTAAGGCACAAAATATTTTCTTCCTCTAGAAAATGCGCCTAGACTCTGAGGTGATAAGAATTTCCTGTGATGAGTAAAATTTGTCGAAGATGAAGATGCTGGCATTGCAGGATGGATTTAAAAAATTTCTCAAGTCAGAGCAACAAGAAATCTTCACAGATGTGAAAAACGGATTTAAATTTCATAGGGAATATTTTGTAAGGTGCAAAATTCAAGAAAATTAAATGAACCCGTTCGTTGTGCACCCATGAGTTCGACATGTTCTGACGGAAATTTTCTTCTGGGTATTGAAGATTATCGATGAGGAATGGATTTTAAAGTCTCCCACAGTTCGTCGAGGCCTTCGGGGTGAAGATTTTTGATGGGCACTGGATTGATGAGTTTTCCTAAGGGAAAATTTTAAAATTTTCTAAGGCAAGTGTGAAGAAAATGTGTTCTCAAGGTAAGATCCTCCAGACGATGAATTTGAAATGAACTGCCTAGGTGAATTTGCTTAAATCCTTCGTGAGGATAGTCTTCCAGAGCCAGAGTTGAACGAAATTGAGTATCGAAGCCCCAGGTAGTGAAATGAATTTCTCAAAGATGAAATTTGGCTAAGGCATGAACTTGAACACGAAGCATGAAAATCCTGGTAAGTGAGTTAAGTTTACATTATGAAGTGTTCTAATGCTTCTCTCCTTGCTTGTTTTGCAGGATGAGCGTGGAGGCCAGAGCACAATGACTTGAAGTGATGAAGCACGATGATATTACAACCTTCGGAAGAAGATAAAGTTATGAGTTTCAATCTCGAAGGGAGAAAGTTGCAAGAAATTGGCTAAGTGTTAGCTCAAGTGACAAAGAAGTTGAAGAGCAATGAGATCATGGACAGTGTGAACGCGTCTACAAACGGAATCTTCTAGAAGGGTGGTGGCCGTTAATGGCGCATTTATTACCCCTCTCCTTTGTGGCGGTTTTTAGGGCAAATCTTGTTTAGGGCTGAGGTGGCACAATCTGGGCCATCCAGCCGATTGTAATCTAAGCCGTCCGTTGGACTTGGCAAACTATAAAAGGGGGAGTCCCCCTCATTTGTAATTCATTAGACATTAGAAGTAGAGTTTAGACATCAGACTAGAGAGTAGAGCGGAGGTACTTTAGTTGTAATATCTTAGCATAGTAGTTTAGATTGAAAAGGAAGGAAAGTCTTCCCTTTGGATACTTTGTAAGAAGTTGTCATGTATGCTTTCATAATAAAAGAATTTTCATTGATGGTGAATTCTTCTTTGTTGTGAATAGTTGTTGAGGCTTCTTCGTCCTTCCAATTCACGTAGCATCTTGAAGTAGCTTAAAGTAAAGTAGATTTCATTTTATGCAAGTACTTAGTAATTGTGGAATGTGGTGCTCGATTTGAACAAGACTTCGCTTGTCCATACCACTAGCGGGCTTGCTGACGGTGGGTTCGCCTTGCGTGGTCAACTGGAACTTTGTGAAACCTAACTTCGATTATGGTTTATATGTTGGCATGCGTCGTTGTGATGGTGTCTTCATGTTAAATCGTGATCTGAACATCTTAAGTCACTCCTCTGAAGATTGCACCAGTTTCGCGGAAGCTGTCCGAAGTGAGGCAAAACGGAGCTTGGTTGAAGTCTGTGAGAATTGATCGTCGTGTCCCACACTTTAGAGTAGACTAGAACACTCTTATCCCTACACTCTTTAAATTCAGTTCATTTCTGATTAGAATTAGGAAACTTATGCTCACTAGCCAAATCATTCGAACCACACGAAAGCCCCTTAATCTACTGTCTGTTGTCAGCTGTCGAACAATTGTGTAAGTCCCCTCGTGAGAACACAGCAACTCACATCAAACCAACTGAGGGTATTCTAAGTATTCGGAACCTTGGAGTTGAAAGCATGATCTTACTTGCAATCTTAGCATGCTGAATACTTTGTTCAAGAGAGGATAGGGTATCCGTTGGGAAACTTTATTCTGTGTTGGTGCGGACTCAAAAACCACGTCAACAGGTCAAAACACCATCAAAATATGGATTGACTTAGTTTATGTTTCTAGGATGACCATTAAGGGAGGGTATTAAAGTATTAATTGTAATATTTAATGGTCATTTTAGCTTTAGTCAATCGATAGTTTATTTTTAGTTAACTTAGTTAGCTTTTAGTAACTTTTGTTTACGCTTTCTTTAGTTAACTCTGAAAATCAAAAGAAAAAAAATTATAGAAAAAAATTTCAAAAACTCTTTGCAAAACCCTAGCAAGAACACAAATTTGTAAAAAAATTGTCACAAAACCTTAGAGAACTTGGAAAAATTCCCTTCAGAAGTCAAAAAAACCCTTGAATCTGTCAAAAAACACCACTATTTCACAAAAAACCCTTAGAAATACTTGTCTTCAAAAATCTCTTGGAAAT
Source organism: Sequoia sempervirens (assembly GCA_007258455.2). Taxonomy (NCBI): domain Eukaryota; kingdom Viridiplantae; phylum Streptophyta; class Pinopsida; order Cupressales; family Cupressaceae; genus Sequoia; species Sequoia sempervirens. The sequence continues at coordinate 26,626 of VDFB02071542.1, read as the reverse complement.
TTCAGCCTTTAACCCACGAACTGCAACACAAAACCTTCAGAAAGAAAAAATGCAGTCACGGCTTAGAAACTTCAGAAAATGTTGTGCGAACTGCAGAAACTGTCACCAGAAAGAAAAACACCTAGAATAGAAAACCCACAAACCAAAAAATCGCGAAAATGAAGAGTTGTGTGGATTGAATCTTCACGAAAAAATACTTAGTTGGGCCAGCGACCTCAAAATCGCATGCTAAGACTAGGCTTGATGCATGAGAAAAAGACACAGAAAGAGCAGAAATAAACCACGGTTTTTTGGAAACCTGCAAATAGGAGAAAAATGCAAACTTCTGAGTCACGATTTCTTCAAAAAAATTATGTGATTTTTACTTGCATAAAACCCGCAATTCTCAGACAAAAGATTTACAAATTTTTTTTACCTCTCTTAGCTAGCTTGGGAGAATTTGGTAGAAGGCTTACCAGAAATTCAGCAGCAAACACATAGTGTTTATGGAGCTTGCCGAGCAGGGAAGCAGCATCATACTCCATTTTCAGATGGAAAATCTTGGAGAGCATCCAAGGTTCTATAGTTGGTTCATGCAGATGTTTGTGGACCAATGAATACTACATCAGTCATCGGTGCCAGGTATTTCCTCATGTTTGTTGATGATTTTAGCAGGAAAATGTGGGTGTATTTTCTCAAGGCAAAATCACAAGTGTTTAATGAATTTCAGAAGTTTAAGGCATTAGTTTAAAAAGAGTCCAGACATTCAATTATAACTCTTAGGTCATATAAAGGGGGTGAGTTTTGTTCCAATCAGTTCACCGTCTTCAGTGCTAAACACAGTATTAAGCGTCAGCTTATCACACCCTATACCCCTCAGCAGAATGATGTTGTTGAGCGAAGGAATCATACCATCATGGAAATGGCCCATTGTATGTTGGACAATAGAAATGTTCCCAAGAAGTTTTGGGTTGAGGCAGTGTATGTTGCAGTTTACCTTCTTAACCGGTCTCCCACACAGGTCGTCAAGAAGATGACCCCAGAGGAAGCATGGTCTAGAAGGAAACCAAGAATCACTCATCTCAGAGTGTTTGGTTCGATTGCATATGTTTGGATTCCAGATGCCAAGAGGACCAAGATGGAATCCAAGAGCCAGAAGTTGATGCTAATAGGTTACAGTGACAATCATAAGGCCTATCAGTTAATTGATGTGGCCATTGATCGTTTGACATTCAATAGGGATGTTGTGTTTGATGAGGACGATGGGCCTTTTTTGCTCTATTCTCCCATCAAGAATCCTGACAATCAGCCTTTGAAGACCAAGGATGTGGGAGCTAAGCTTTCAGTAGCTCACCTGAAGGGAGGGATTCTGATGATTCTGACATTGTAAAATCCCCTAGGAAAAATCCTCTACTAGCAGGGAGGGACTCCAATGATTCTGACATTGTGGAATCTCCTAGGCAAGATTCTATACCAACAGATTTTCCTTAGGATAACCTGGATCGACATCCAGAAGGTATTATTCTAGGCAGCCCAAGTCATGATGATGCCCATCTTGATTTGGAAGGAGATGAATCTCCTTCTCGCCCTAAGTGGTGGGCGAAGCTCATTGGTGATGTTCATGATGATGAGCTTGTTGAGGGAAGATCCTCTAGAGGCAAGCACAAAAAGAACACAGTCAACTTTGCTCTTATGGCCAACATTCAGAGTGTTTATGAGCCCCAACAGTATTCGGAGGCCAAGGGTAAACTTGAATGGGAAAAGGCAATGGATTATGAGCATCATAGTCTTTTGAAGAACAACACGTGGGTTCTATTAGATCTTCCACCAGGGAAGAACCCATTGGTTGCAAATGGGTATACAAGGTGAAATACAAGGCTGATGGAACATTGGATACATACAAGGCTCGGTTGGTGGCTAAGGGGTTCTCGCAAAAAGAAGGTATTGACTATGAGGAGAACCATCATATATGTACCCCATTGCAAGCTTCTCACCATCAGCTACTTGTAGGAGAACCACTAAAGGCTCTATGAATTGCAATTATTGTGAAACATTAGCATAAGTAAGTGTCAACAAAAATATGTAAATAAAATAAAAATAGGAATGAAAATATAATGTAGAATTACATTTGCCTATACATTAGCTTTCTCGATGACCGTCAATCATGCTATAAGGGATGTTTTATATTCTTGATGAGCTTTTGAGTATTTTGGCACCTTCAGATTTCACTTCCAAACTATTTCTATATTTATGCATCTTCAACTAGTAATGCGGAGAATATTTAATAATTAAATAATTCATTGTAAGTTGTTGAAAAAGCATAAATTAAAAAACAACCTAGATTAATTATTTTATAAGGTGAGTATAAAGTGACTAAAGTGCTAGGAAAGTTAATTAAGTCAATAAAGTCACTTTTTGGTGCAATAAGAATTTATTATTTTAAAAAAGGGATTTAAAATATTAAATTCTGAAAAGTTTTCGAAGAGTTTATAAAAAGGGCTCCAGTGGTTCATTTCATTCATTCAGAATTTTGTATACTTCTCTTTTGGAGATTTGTGCCTATGGCCAAATTTCTAACCGGTGAGACGAAAACCCCAACGGTTACTTGATGGATGAAAACTCCAAAGATAGTGCAATTCTAGCTAGGGATCGACAGTGTGCTAAAGATTTGGGAATTTGGGAAATTTGACGATGAAAATCTTTGGATTCCATTGGAGCAATTTTACATAGAAGTTGCTAGGGTGTTGAACGATTGAAGATTCCATAAATTTTTGGAGGTTTGCAGGTAAATGGAAAATTTATTATTATTTCTACAATTCAAATAAGGATATATTTTCAGTTTATTGTCTGCATTTTTTATATATTTGTACCTTTCTTCATATTTGGCACACTTTTGTACATTCTATTGGTTGTATGATTTTGCAAGGAAGTTTGTTGAATGAGGCAACAATATATATATGTGAAAATTTGTAGTGAATTGATAGCTACTAGCTATATATAGGGAGTTGTACACTTGAGCTCCAAAGGAATAAACTTTGCATATTCACTAAGTCGTTCCCTTTTGTAAGGCTATTGTGGCATTCATGTCTAGCTGCAACTTTCAAAGAAGACGCTACCAAGGATTAAATGAGATTGTTAGAGTCTTGAAGGGTCGACGTGGGAATAAAGTGAAGCGCCCCTCTTTTAATATCAATATCGTTGACCAAGCTAGCTGATGTGAAAATAAAGACAAGCATTTTGAAGTCATATATGGTGTCACGCCGTATAGTTTATAGCCTAAGGAAAGTTTTGAAAGTTATTGTAAAGTCTTACGTGGTCATAAGACTCCAGTGTAGCATTTGAAGTTCAATTGGGTCAACGCCGCTTTGGAAAGGAGTTCTAAATTCAAACAATTTCAAAGTCCATCGAATTCCTTTGGAAGGGAATCCGTACTAAGCAAGGTGTCGTACAAACTTGAAGAAGGCTATGGATATGATCCTAGAAATAGGCAATTAAAGAGAGGCATTTGGAGCTGTTTCCTATCCAAATCTGGGATTCTATCAAGAGGTCAGAAAAATTTATTAATAATTATTTCTAGGCTATTTTGATAACAATATTAAGTACTATAACTATTCCAGAAGCTACAATGTTAAAGTTTTGATATCCTATTTCTTGAATAAATGTATGACTACCATTGTGTCACATTTTTCAAATATTGTATGAATGTTGTTAAGTTTGATTTTGTATGAGAATTATGCTTGAGAAGATTTCAATGAATTTCCCAAATGAGTTCAAAAACAAAACCAGTGTAAATAGCTATACACTAATTGTTTGACAAAATGTCCACAAAGTGAACAGTGCAAAAATTGCAAATTTTTGGGGTGGTATCTTACAGTGGTTGCAGAGAACAGAGTATCTTGCCAGCCTGTTGGGAAACTAGCATCTGTTAGAGTATTTGAGATTGCATGACAGTTTGGAAAGCATTTTAACTCAGAAAAATAATCAAGCTAGTGCAAATTAGAACATGGGTCCTGTCTCAAAAACTTTCAATGATTCATTTAAGTGTGTCAAGCCCATAAATTTACAGAAAGAGAAGGAAGTGGGAAATTGGCTTTTTGTGGTTGGAAAAGGTTTGGAGTTTGTACAATTTCCAGGTGATGTTTTTCTTCAGTTGAATGAATTGGAATTGTGTTTCTCCAAGATAGACCAATCAAATTCGGAGATTTTGAATTGGGATTTGAAGCCATCAATGTTTGCTTTAGTCCTACCCAAATTTATGAGATATTCAGATAAAGATACGAGACTTGCAGTCTTCTTTTTCCTTAGTGAAGTCACAAGGATTGCAGCTCCTGAAGTTCCGTACATAGATGACATAATGAAAGAGATATTCCTGCTGATTAAAGAGAATTTCCATAGGTTGGATTATACCTAACAACCTTCTTTTGATAAGAGGGTAAAATTTTTAGAAACCATTGCAAATGTTAGATCCTATGTGGTGATGCTTGATCTCAAATGTGACGATTTGATACTCAAAATGTTTCAATGCTTCTTTGCCAAAATCAGAAAATATCATGCAGAGAATGTTATAACAACAATGCAAACTATTTTGTCTCCAATTTTAGATGAGAAGGATGATATCTCTAAGTAGTTTCTATCTAATTTGTTGGCCATTTGGAGGAAGGAGTAGGTTGTCTCACCTATAGCTCACAAGCTAAGTTACCGGTTCGGGTTCGGGGACGGGTTCGGGTACGAGAACCCGGTACGTGGGTACGGGCAAATTTTTTTTAGGGGTTTGGGTACGTATGGGTACGTGTATATATATATGTATTATATATACAAAAAAAATAGAAATATAGAGAAATGTATGGGTACTTTGGGCCCACTTTTTAAGTGCTGGGCTGTGGGTTCTCCCAGGCTAAGTCACCAGGTTCGAATTCGAATTCGAGTTCGGCAACATTGAAATTCGGATGAAGTTTGTTAACTTCTGACTCAGTTTAAAATTTTGAATTGATAACTAACTTTCAGCTGAACTGCAGCTAAACTGTTTTCGAAACAAGGGTTTCCAATTGATCCAACTAACTCAAACTTGCAAATATCTTTTTAATTTTCAGTTTCAGTTTCAGTTCACATGAATCGTTCAACAGTTTTCCGCCGACTGATCATGGCAGATCAATAACTAAATAACTGCCCAACTAGGGTTTCATTTGCAGCAATACGGAAAAGAGAATTCAATTCAGATGTCGTTACATTATATACTTCATCAACTAACTTTTAATTTCATTTTCAGCTGAAAATTATAAACATCTAACAGGAAATTGCAGAAGAATAATAATTACTTTTCTTTGCTCCCAGAAGATAACGAATAATTACTACAGCTATGAAACAATGCAACAGCTGAATAATTCAAGTAACTATCTCCCTAAGTATCTGAGAATTTTACTATGTTCATTAACATAAAGAATAGCATTCATGGCATAGATGAAAAAGAAGTTCAATTACCATTGCATGTACCTGGATTTACGAGAGAGGAAGAATTCCTTTTGACATCATCTCCATACTATCATACTTGGAAATCTTTATCGAGGGAAAGAGAATTATCATCAGGGGCTTTACCGCCCAACCAAGACCTACTGGTCTCCCGAGTTTCTTCAACTGAAGAACCCGCCCTTCACGAGGGTAATCAACATGGATCAATTTATCATCTTGCCTCTGAGCCTGGTGTCAAGGACCTATACCTCCTGATCAACCTTACTAAGGGTTCCTCCCAACTAGAAAGGCCACTCTGATCAGTGATATATCTGGAACTTGATAGCTGACAGATGCAGATTCTAGCATCGTACCTTGGCCAAGGATTTTAATATTTTCTGGCACTCCTGTGCCGATGTCTCTGGCACTACTGTGCCGACATCTTTAGCAGTAATGTGTCGTCAGCACTCTCACCTTTGCTCGGCATGACAAGTCTCCAATCAAGTTTTAATCTTACCGTATCTGGTTTCGTTATCGCTAAGTCTTAACCTTAAGGTCTAACATTACCAGAACTAGGTTCGAATTCACATCTTGTTTAAGGATGGTGCTGTTATCCTTTCTAGAAAAAGTAGAACTCAATTCATAACTTATTCCATCTGAATATCTATAATCTACTATTCTCAAATTTATGATAAGAGATTAAGGAGTCTTTTCGACAATAAGAATTCAATATAATATATTACAGTGTCATGAATTCAAATCTTCCCTCTTGAACCAAGGTATTGAAGTTAATATTGGCCTATAAGAGAATCCTGACTTAATGTCAAATCACATCAATAAAGACTATTCAATCTTCTTAACATTTTACGAAAAGAGATGAGACTTTGGTTTCAACAGGTTAACATTACCACATCTTAGTTTCTCATTAAATCTCTTCTTTTACAAATGTTGCTTCCAATGAGCTCAACATTCAGAAAGACAAATTCGATTGGATGGTTCTTTCGGATCTCAACATTTTATCTTCCTAGTCCATACCACAAAGACTTGGTGGAAGCTTTTCTTTAATTTGAGTTTAAGCTCAAGACATAAGTATTAAGAGATGAGTTAAAACATAATCTTTTCACCTCGAAGAAGATTCAGTTTCCAAAGCATAACAAAAATAGCAGAACCTACCACTGTTGATGCGATTTTTTGTGACCTCACCAATCAGCCGAAGAACAAAATAGTTTGGGCTACTCCGTTCTCTCTTGATCAAAGTATTCCATGCGCTAAGATTGCGAGAAAGTTCGCATGTTCAACTCCAAGGTTCCTTTAGTGCGAATAGACCCAGTTTGGTTGATGTGTATTGCTGTGTTCGTACGAGGGGACTTACACAATTGTCCAGATTTCTTGCAGTTAGCAGCTAATGTATGATTTTGAAGGGGATTCTCATGTGTATGATTTGGCAATGTGGTTCTTTTTCCTAAAACTAATCAGAAAGTGCGGAAAGTAAAAGGGGAAAGGGCCTAAGAAATTTGAACTCTATTCTAAATGCAGGGTATATGGGGCTTCGTTTCAATAGACTTCAACCAGATTTCGCCTAGCCTCCGTCGGACAGCCTCAGCAAAATCGGTGCAATCTTCAAAGGAGATGACAAAAGGTATTCAAGTTACAGTCTAACATACGTACACCATCAGAACAACGCATGTAAGTATGTAAGCCATAACCGAAGTTAAACACAAGATAATGTCCAGTTGACCACGCAAGGCAGACTTATCATCAACAAGCCGCTAGTGGTATGGAATAAAGCGAAGCTATCTCAATAAAACACCATACACCGAAGTAAGCTACTTTGCATGAACTAAGCTACTTGGATACGAAAGGAAGAAGAAACCTTGCTAGCATTTCATGACAAGACGAATTCCATCATCAATGAAAAGATCTATTATCATAAAATGTGTTACACAACAATCTCTTCAAAAGTTTTCAAAGGGAAAACTTTCTCTCTTCTCCAAATTATGCAAAATGCTCTACAATCTAGCTCTAACTCTATCTCAAATCTAGCTCTGATCTAATCTCTGATCTCCAATTTCTAATTCTAATGCCTTACAAATGAGGGGGACTCCCCCTTTTATAGCTAGCCAAGTCCCAAAGGACGGCTAGGGTTACAATCAATAGAGTGGCCAGAATCGTGCCACCTCAGCCCTAACCCTAAAAACTGCCAGAATAGGGAGTGGTACATTAAATGAATCAAAGATTCCCACTCACTCCCAAAATAGCAAATGTAATAAATGCTCCATACTCAGTCTTCTAGAAGATCCTCGTCCAGTAGTGTGTTCCCATTAGCCTTCTCTCTGACTGCCAACTCAACAAATCTGCTAAGTACGGCCTCAACCTCCTGAACTGAAATAGGTGGAACACAATCCAACTGAAACTCTAACACCGTGACTGAGTGCTCGTGCCTTGTACAAGATTTTCTCCAAGCAGCTAATGAGTCCTGCGTGTTCTGGATCAAAGTGGAGAATGTAGCGGTATTCTCAAAGTCATCCTGTACAAAGGTCTTAACATCTGCGAAGAAGGGAACCAGCAAACCCCTCAAATTATCAAAACTTATCTCTCTGGATTCAGCCGCCTAGCAAATATGGCCTCGAAGGTATTCTGAACTCCATCTATGATATTGGCCATAGCCTTGTGAATCCTGGCTGAATGCCTGTGCTGCATCGAGAAGCCACGCCTGTGATAGCCGAAGAATACCACCTAGAGAAATCATATCGGTCATTCGCTGAATGACACCTCCATCAATCAGCAACTGCAATGGCACATGCCTCAACACCTCAAGGCGCTGGATCACCTTACTCTGATAGATGGAAGCATCGCCCCAAGCATGATCCACCGCATCCATCCGTGTCAAAATAAGAGGCTGAGGCAAAGGCAAGGTCCTCCATAAATTTCTCTGTCTCAGTACGAACTCCTGTGACCCATTTGTCTGCCTCCTGTGCCATCCTCCCCAACTCTACCAAGCCGCTGATCGACTCTCTAGGAATATCTGCTGGAGGCTCTATCACTGGTACATCCTGCCCTCGAGAACGAGACAACTGCTGAACATATCCAATTAATGCCTTGTGTTCTCGTTTCAACTTCTTGTATTTTCCTTCTTTCTTGAACAATCTATCCTTAAGGGCAAGGAAGGAGTTATCACACTCCTCAACAATCTGAGCACCAGTAGGGCGTCCCAAATCAAGAGTGGTGACCACATAGTTTTCCGGAGCTGCTTCATTCCGGTCACACTCGACTCGTGGGACAGCAACGTGAAGAGTACGAGAGCCATCCTCATCAGTGGAGATCTTCGAAAACTTTCTTGCCTTCTTCTTCGGTGGAGGAGCACTGATCCGGTTCAAAAACTCTTCCATCTCAACTGCTGGATCAATCTCCTCACTCGGGCTTCTTCTCATTCTATCCTTTAGCCAATCGGGCACCTCATATAATATATCAAAGGGTCGCTGCTCCTGTGCCTCGACTTCTCTAACCTGTTCCACCTCTTCCTCATTCTGGCGAGGCTCATTGTCCTCGAGTGGCTGAGTGTCACCTGACACTATATCATCATCGTCGCCATCATTCATGGCCGCCTCTATCTCCTGCTGAAATTGAGGGTCAGTAATAGTCCCCTCATCATCCTGCTGATCAATCCTAACAGGTACGTTGGCACTCTGGCCAATCGGCTCTCTCCGTGGAGGCTGAATATCATCCTGTACTACCGGTACCTAATTCACTGCAATTCTCTGATCAGCAAACAAAGACACCTCCTGTATGCTTGGAGAGCGTGTCTCCAAAGGTACTGCCACTGTAACTCGTGGAGGTTCTGGCTGAACTAATTCTTTCTTTCTGGACTCTGGTCCTCTTGTGATCTGTTTCTTCCTTCCTGTGGTGGGCGTCCTGTGATCTCCCATCAAGTTGTAAGTCAAAGCAATTGACCTACCTTTCAATCTGCTCACTCGCCTATCGACCCATGCCCTGGTGAATGTCATAACCGGGATAGAGAGAGTATCAAGGTCGGCAACCTCGGGCTCTGACCAATCAATAGGCGGAAGTGGAGTGTCCCGAACAGCTGCATAGTCTGGATGAACAACATCCATATGTCCTCATTAACCTGGTCCGGAACCGGAACTACCTCACACTCCCTGATCAGAGTAATCGGCAATCTAGAGAACATCCTCTTTCTCACTTCAATCTCATCAACTGCATCAGCCCAATAATCCTCAATGGTGGCCTTGTGTTTGAATTCCTCTGACAACACCCAGTTGATGTTATGGTGCGGGTCATAGTGTTGTCTACTTGTGTGATATGAAAAATGATAGAATTGAAGCTCACTTTCAGCTTCTCTACATGCCTGTATCGAAGGACAAACCTCGTCCGAGTTGCCCATCACAATTGGAAACTCTATCCCTCCTTTCGTCTTTTTCTTCTGGATTTTGTCAAAGGCCAGTAACTGTCTAGCTATCTCTAACATTATTATTATCACATTTGGTGCCGTGACCTATAAGGGTAGCAGAAGAAAATCCTTACTGACCTAATGTATGAAAATCTCGGAAATTGAATAAACCAGCACCCATACCTTTCGATCAGCTCCTGGGCATCTCTAGAGATTCTGTGATGTAACCTCTCCTGAAGCAGCCTCGTGATGTACATAGTGAATGAATCGTTGACAGCTTATAATGGGGTTGTGCTTCGAGAGAAAGGTGCAGGCTGGCATTACCGCGCCTCATGGATTTTGAATTGGTGAGAGCCACAACCGATGGGTTCCTTGTAAGAAATCCCTCTGTACCTCGTCATCCGTGCCAACATATAAATTAGATAGGAACTCATGTAAAACGTTTTAGTCCTCCGCAAGCTCAGGAGCTGCTCATGTATGTTATCGCTGATCATCTCAGCCCAATTGACATAATCCTTGCCTTCCAACACCAGGTTGATGTAATAAAACATCCACGGCTCAAAAATATAAGACTGAGGGCAACCACCTACCCTGCTCAGCATCATGATGAGATCACAGTACTCCTGTTTCAGGTCCTCTGCTATGATCTGCTTCGGCAACTTCGCCCGAGATGGCTTCGGAGTGCTCATCCAGTGAGTGTTAATTGTATCATGCATCGTTCAAAGGCAGAAGCATACATACGCTCCTCTCGCTCCCTGGATTTGTAGATCATGTTTCTATGCACCGGGATCCCAAAAGCTTCACCAATGGCTGCCGGAGTGAGATTGGCAAGTACTTGGCCATCTGGTGACGTGATCGACCGGTGTTCTTTCTCGTAGCAATTGGCGCACTCCATAATCAACTCCGAACACTGAATAGCTGGCGGGAAACCAGCAGCTGCATATAACCCACTTCGGACGATGTTGTGCGAAGTGACCGAAGCCCGATGACTTCCAATCCCGAACAGCCTGTTCTTGAAGGTCTCCAGGTTGACGGAGCCCAGGTTCGTGTCCGTCAACTTGCCCAACTTTGAAATAAACTTCGTCTCCGGCATGAATGTCTTGCTCAGCTTCTTGATCGTAGCCTGTCTGGAGGTACCATTGTCCTTTCCGGTTGTCCTCGCTTCAGCCATCTGCAACATAACAAACATTTCATCAGCAATCAGATTTAATAAAATAAGACATGATATAGGGGCTGCAGTTGAATTCCAGAGGCTGCAATATCTTTCACGTTTGCAAACCTCAGCTTCTTCTCTTGAATAAGTTCAAATTCCGACACTTAGAACAGATTTCTAAGTGAACTCCGATGATTTTACTTCAACCAGCAATCAGCAAATTGAACCTCAACCACTCCGTACTTCAAACAGCAATCTTACACTAGCAAGTTCGTGCTTTTCTCAACTAAACAAATCAGATTTCAGACCTCAGCTTAACAAGGCCGTACTTCTCAAGCAATGGCGCACCTCTTACTATAATTCAAGCAAATCAAATTTTAGGCTCAAAGCCGTACCTTTCAAGCAACTTCAAATTGCAGCAAACACTTTTCCTCTTGACAATGGCGTACCTTCTCTTCAGCACTTAAGGTGTCTCTTTAACTCTCAGCAATGGCGCACCTCTTCAGCAAAAATCGAATTTCAAATTCTCCAAGCAACAGTTCGCTGCAATACTTCACTCTCAGAGAAAGTTCGACTTCCAGTTGTGAAAACAAATGAAAAACCTCTCCATTTTATAGCAAGAATTCAAATTCTAGAAGACGTTATTTTTAGCCAGTGCCATTAAACTCCACTACTCCACTTCAAGAATTCGAATTTTTCCCTCTCTGGCTTTTCTGACACTTGTCTCCAGTCGTCGGGAATATTATTCTTCTAGAAACTTGACTTTGACTGGCGTTTTGAATTCCTCTTCGAAAAATTTAATTCAACTTCATCATATTTTACTCACCAGCTGGAGCTCCGTCACTTGAATTCAAATTCTTAACTTCATCATCAACTCTGGAAAATTCATCTTCGAAGAATTTAATCAAAATCATCTAGGCAATTCCCTTTAGATTCATCGTTCGAAGAAAATTCATCTTGAAAACACATTTTATTCAAATTTGCCTTAGAAAATTTAAAATTCTCCCTTAGGAAAATTCATAACTTAAGCACTGATCAAATTCCCTACTGAAAAAGTGTCGGCGAAGCTTGAAAGATTTAGAAATCCATTCATCATCACGAACATTCAGTACCCAGAAGCAAATTTTCGTCAGAATGTCTCGAATTCATGGGTACCCAACGAACGGGTTCATTTAATTTTTCAATTTTGAACCTTAGAAAAATATCATTTTCATCATCTAAACTCGTTCTTCGCCTGTGATCACTCTGCGTGGCTCTGACTTCTAAAAAAAAGAATCACCTTGCGTTATCATCATCTCTGACTTCATCACTGAGAAAAATTGCTTGCCTCGAAAAATTTTCATCAACTTGAAGCTCTAGGCGTATTTTCCAAGGAAAATAAATTTGCCTTAGGAAATATTTTAAAATCATCTTTGCATTTTTTGAAATCTTGCCTTAGGGAAAAAAAAATTTGATTGCCAGTGGAGAGGAATCTTCATTTAGAAAATTTTATTTGTTCCGGCATGCCTTGTACATTTCATCTTCATCCCGTATCACTTCACACTTGGAAAATATTCATTAAAAGCCCAACGCCTAGGCAAATTTTAAACACTTAGAAAATATTTCACTGAGGCGCCTAGCACATCTCAAAACATCTCAACGCCTTCAAGATTTTTTTTTTCTAACACCTTATAACTATTTTCCATCACACATCTCTCCATCACCCTAGGCGTATATTTCATTTTAACTCTCAATACCTTGAAATATTTTCCACGCCTAGCATATCACCCTTACTCTTGGCGCACATCACACTTAACAATTTTATTCTTAACGCCTTAGGAAATATTCCTAACACCTTATGACTCCCTTCACACGCCTAGCAAGGTTTCTCCAAGGCCCACCACCTTGGGCGCATTCTAGCCATGAAGGAGGATAACGTCCACCCTTTTACCTTGAGTTTACCACGCCTAGGTAACATTTTTACCCTGTTTACAATTCATATTTACCTTTCACACTTCAAACATGGGCGCATTTCCTTGAGAGAGAAGGATGGGCGCATTTCAATGAGAGAGAGGGATGAAAATAGCTTCCACGCCTTGCGACCCTTCAACTTCCGTGTTTTTGTCTTGACATGCATGAACTTGGGCGCATTTCAGCCATGAAGGAGGACAGAAAACGTTGACTATGCTTTGACTCCTTGTAAGTTGGGCGCATTCTGATGAGAGAGAAGGATGGGCGCATTTCCTCTTGTGTGAAGGATGAAAATCTACCTTGGGCGCATTTCCTTGAGGGTGGCGGATTTTCATGTTTGACCTTGCTTTGACCACCTTGTGAACTGGGCGCATTTTGATGAGAGAGAAGGATGGGCGCATTTTGACGCCTCTTCATCAATCTGGGCGCATTTTGATATGCCTGCTGGACGAGACTCCAGACTTAGACGAATTTTTATCCTCGCCAGCCTACGTGCCCTGCTATTTATAGTAAGTTCTCTGTATTCGCGCCTCTGAAGCTCGGAATGGCCTGAAATTTTAAACACAGCTTCTTCACGACTTTATCAACCTATCGACACTGCAACTTTTAGTCACCCTGCTATTTATAGCCTGTTTAGAGGTGAAACGCAAAAGTAAGCTCTTGATTAAGTGAAACAGCAAGCTCCGTCGAGTTGAGAGTGGGATGGTACGATCCTCACCTCGTGACCTTCTTTGCCCGACGATGCATGCTGGCCCGATTTACTATTTAACCGCGTTTCAAATTTTGACTTACTATAAATGGTAAGTGCTCGCGTTGACACGAAATTTCACCCGTGAGCCTTGACGAAGAGCGGTGATAGCGATGGTTTATCGGATTTTGAAGATTTTGACTTTTGATGCCTATTTTTAGGCTCATTTTGGAAACCCTAACTTATCTTTGCATGTGTATCAAAGATCTCTGTTGCCTTAGTTTACTAACTGTGTCGGCTTGTTGATTACGAGCTAGCTGGAAGCGAGGCTGCTTGGGTTTATACACTGCTAAAATAGCAAAGTTCCTTAGTGAAATTCTGGTTTGCATGTCACCATCGTGACTCTCGAAAAACCATCGAGATCGACGTACAAAGAAAAGCTTCGACATCTGAGCCCTAAAGCCATACCAGGAAGGCTGAGATCACGAAAGTGGTCATCTCGACTTGCAGCATTATATATCCTTGCGAAGGTCTCGAAAAACCGGAAGGAATATCGGAACATGCAAAGAAAATCACGCATCACGGACCACGAAATTGCCACGGAAGCGGTTTGCTAAAAATAGTAAGTTGTCCAATTTTGCTCAAATTGTGGCATGCAAAGCGATCGATGTACTCGGCTTATTTGTGTGATGGTCGAATCACCGAGAAAATCGCGTGAAGTTACTTGAGTTGCAGACTGCAAAATAGTAAGTATCTCGAATCTGGTGAAAATTTTAATTTGGAAGCACTAACGGATGTCTGCTGACAACAATATTAAGTTCAATTTTCAATTTACTGGCCCTAATTGACCTTGACTTGACCAAAAATGATGAAACCCTAATTTTAGACTTGGCCAAATTTCATGTTTAAGCTCAATGACGACACAACCCCCGGAAAGACGGACACCAGAAAAGAGACAGAGAGAGAGAGGAAAAACCCGAGCCAAAAGACCGGAACGGAGCAAAAATAAGGGGGTCCCCATCTGAATGGGGCGATGTGTGAAAAGGTCACAACACTTCCTCCTGGGCCAAATCTTCCAGAACATCAAATCTATTAAAAGTGCCATCATTGTGACTATCCAACCAAGTTCTCTTCTTACCCTTGCCTTTGTTACGAGCCTTAACCTGAGTAAAGCCCTCGTTATCTGTAGGTTCATTAGGCACAGGATCCTTCCCCTTGTCCCCCCTAGAAGGTCCAGAGGCAGCCAAGGCAGAGGGTTTAAATTTGGGACATTTGCGGTGTAAGTGACCATATTCATGACAAATTCGGCATCTAAAAGGGAGGGTCTCATAATCAAGCTGTTGGATCCAAGAAGAGGATCCCATGCGAATTTCCATAGAGTCTGGTAGCGGATTATTTAAATCAACTTCTACACAAATACGAGCAAAAGAGATTACCTTACGATCTTGAGTTTGTGTAGCCGATCCCACAGGTTTTCCAAGAAGCATTGAAATTGAATGAAGGATATCTTCCCTCCAAAATTCCAAAGGAAGTCTCGGCAAACGAACCCACACAGGTACCCGCGAGGGGATCTCTTCAGCAGAGTTGAAGCCCATGTGCCAAGGCTTGATGAAAAGCCCCACCTGGTTAAAGAAATAAGGGCCTCCTTCAAAAGCCCTATTCCTATCCGACATGCAAGAGAAGATGACCAGAAAATAGTTATTAGCTGCCAAAATAATCTCCATCTCACCTTCAGGATTCCAAACCCGACGAGCCCAGGAGTACAACACCGGTAGAGAGAGACGAAGGCCCAAAAATTTACAAATAAGGGCATGATTACCCCAGTACTCAACATCTTCTGAAACTTGCTCAGGTTGAATAACCAAAATAGGTCGATCCTCAGATCTTTCCAAACATCCGTTTACTTTTTTAATTCGAAACGTCCCTTTTGCAGAAGAGACCCCATCTCTATATAAGGGTTTACCCATCTGATCTTCACCATTGGCATGCAATGAAGCAGACGGCTCACCCATCTCCAAATCCCCAGAGGAAATCTGAGACAAAACACAGCCCTGATTCTCCATGGACAAGGTAACACACCCACACCAGCCAAGGGAGGAGCAATAAGAGACCCCCAGTCTCAGATCTCAAGACACCAGCCGCCAAACAATGATAAGCGCAGCAACACATAGAAAAAACCCGCCCTCTCACCACCAGTCAAGGGTTCGGCCCCCAAGCCAACCCACACCCCCCTGAGCACAGGAAAAACCCCCCAAGAACGCAGCAAAGAAGCAGCACACAGCCGCAGGCAGCAGGAAGCACGGAAGAGCTAGGGCACGCGGGCCCTAGCTCGCACCCAGACCACGCACAGCGCCATTCTCCTCTTTTGTTGATCCTTCAATTCTAGTGGAAAACTTGATTTTTTTAAATGAAATACAATGTCCTTATACCAAGGACAATCATTCAATTGACATGGGATAAAAGATGGGTCAAATTTCACTTGATGGACCTCAATTGCATCCAAATTTGCATCAGCCATTAATTTAGCTAGGTCCTAACCTGTAATCAGCTTGGTTGTTTTCACCTCCATGTCATATTCTTGGATCTTATTAATCCATTTGTCTCTTGGTTGATGCCTCTTGTTGCATGAAGATGTCTTGAACTGTTGTGTGTGGCGTGAAGGCAGTGATCTTGGCTCCTGTGGACCTGTAAGATAAGATCTAGAATTTTTTATAGCCTTAACAAGGGCATATGCTTGCTTTTCCATTATGGAATAGTTCAATTGAACATCCTGCAAGGACTTGCTGAAGAAAGCTATTGGCTGTTGATAACCTTTATCTTTCTTTTGTAGTAGAACAACAACATTAGTGTAGAATGAGGCAAAAGAAAATAACTGGAAAGGCTTGGAGTAATTTGGACTTGCCAACACCAATGCCTTCTTTAGTGCATTTTTGATTTCTAAAAAGGAATCCAACTTGATGATTGCCCCTTCTTCAAAACCTTGGAGATAGCATTTGTTTTTTCTGCAAATTTAGGAACAAACCTCCTAAAAAATTTACTTGTCCAAAGAACAATTAGATTGCCTCTACTATTTTGGGCTGTGGGATAAGATCAATGGGCTTGACACGTTTAGATCAATCCACACCCCTTCTTTAGATATAATATGTCGAACTTGATGATTGTCCCTTCTTCAAAACCTTGGAGATAGCCTTTGTTTTTTTTGCAAATTTAGGAACAAACCTCCTAAAAATTTTACGTGTCAGAAGAACAATTAGATTGCCTTTACTATTTTGGGCTGTGGGATAGATCAATGGGCTTGACACGTTCTAGATCAATCCACACCCCTTCTTTAGATATAATATGTCCAAGAGGCTTCCATTCTTCCACGCCAAAAATACATTTCTTGGGATTCAAAAAAATTCCATACTCTAAACATCTCTGGAAGATCAACTCCAAGTGCTTACAATGATCATTCCAATCCTTGGAGTAGGTAGTCAAGTTGTCTTGTAGACAATTGTGATTATATTTATTAGGCCAACAAAGGCTACATTTATGGCTCATTGGAATGTGGCTCCAAGATTCTTCAGCCCAAATAGCATTTGAACATATAGAAATGTTCCCCATCGTGTCGTGAAGGCTGTCTTATGCTGTTGAGATTTCTTCACCATAACTTGATTGTATCCTGAGAAGCTGTCCATCACAGACATCAATTCTGACCTTGTTACTTGCTGCAATAGATGATCCATACTAGGCAATGGATAATTATCTTTGAGGGACTTTACATTCTGATTTCTAAAATCTATGCATAAGCTAATGTCTCCATCTTTCTTTCTTACCAAAACAAGGTTAGAGACCCACTTTAAATGTTTGGTTGGTTTGATTATACATCCCTCTTTTAGCTTCATCAATTCCTTTTGCATTTGAGGAGCGAGAGTGGGGTTGATAGGCCATTGTTTTTGTTTGAAGGGTTTTGCATTGGGCTTCAACGGGATGGTATGCTGGAACAAATCTTCCTTGTAAGTTTTTTGGTCGTCCTTAGACCAGGAAAACCACTTTTTTAACCTCCTTAACGATGCTACAAGCATTTGCTTCTTTGTTGGTTTTAATTTCTTCCCAAGCTAGATCATCTTGGGAGTTGATTCAGTTCCCAAGTTCACATTCTCAACATCTTCCTCATTGACTGGCTTACTTCTCATTTTATAACAATCAACATTTTAAAACGTTCTCTCCAATGCCACAAGACCCCTTTGAATAGTATTTGTTTTGAGTTGTATGATTTCATTCCTAAAGAGAGTGTCTTTTCCATCTTCAACTTTTTCTACTATATGCTGCCAATCAATAAGCTGACTCTCAAAGTAAGTAATGCAATTCAAGAACTCATAAATTTGTTGATCATTATTGAAGACTTGTCAATTGTAAATGTTATTAAGAATGATGGGCCTTGTAAAAGTTTTTAACGCCATATCTACAATGTGGAGATGACAAGGACGTATCAAATTTTGAAGCTAACGCAACAAGGGCATCAGATACATTATTCTTTGTTCTTTCAATCCAGTTGATATCAAAAGCATCAAACATATGAATAGCATCCCACATTGCATTCCTATGCATTGTCAATCTTTTATCTTTAGCAGCATACATGCCTCTAACTCAAGACACTAAAAGTTCTTCCAGTTGTGATTGGCCTTGGCTGCTGTTAAAAAACCTTGGCCCAGTAATGCATCATAGGCCTTCTTCTTTGAAGAGATGACCATGAAATTCAAAATGAATGGTTTGGTTCGGATGATTACGTTTTGGGCCATTAGATATTGAGCACCTTGGTGGCCAAAGTGTGGGTTTTCCAAGGTTCTCCCAAGTTTTCTGTAACAACCACCCCTGATTTTGTTTTGAGAATACTGTTCGCTGATTGGAATGTTTGCAGATATGTTTATTTGTTTGTTTCATATGCTTGCATCATAATAAGGTGTGCTTAGGACATAATTGCATGAACAGAAAATACAATGAAATAGTTTCATTTTCAAATAGATTCATAACAGTTCATGATAGCAATGAAGACTAATTCATTTTCAGTCTTAAAGAAATACATTACAGACCTGATACAATGAGTTTGCAGACCTGATAAGTGCCAATACAGTCATATATATTCACTGTACATTGCAAGCCTTTCACCAAAGAGTGAACAATAACACACTTGCACTAGATCAAGACCTGGTCAGTGTGGAGAACAGCAAAAAACAACCTCCAGCAGGCAGATTACAGACCGCAGTAGCAGCAAACCTGTAATGTCCCCTTTTTAGCTAGCATGAGTGTTTGATGAATTAGCCTATCATTTGGTCCTCGTAGGCTAATGATGGTGATTAGAGGGCTTTGTGTGGGAGCTATTAGGTTCTTCAGATGGCAGTTTGTGGTGTTTTCTTCTCAGGGACTTGGTGATATTCAGGGTTTGCCTTCTGGTGGTGTTTTGAACTCAGTTTATGCATACTTACTATTTTTAGTAAGTCACTCAATTGTTGGGGTCTAGTCTTACTATTTATACTAAGGCACCCTAGTGAGCAGTGGAATCAGTAGGCTACCTTCTGTCATTGACATAATTGATTAATATTAATGATTTATGGAGTTATAGTACTTAATTATTATTAAAGTGATACTTTAATAATAATTAATTAATTATAAAAGTGAATAACATTAAATGACTTTATTGACTTTATTATAAAGGCTTATTTAATGTTATAAAGTCAAATTATAAAAGTCATTGATATGAGCGCCCAAATGAATGATATTATAAAAGCAAGAAAGGCAAATATAATTTATTATATTTAAATGACTTAAAGGCCTTGGGAGTCTTGCTTTTTGGAGAGAATATAAAAGAACTTTGAAAAAGCATTCATTCATTATTCAATACTTAGTCAATTTGTTGCTTTTATTGAGAAGAGGAGAAACAAGGGTTTCTTGCTGCAATTTGATCTTGGAGAACGTATTTTCTCTTAGATTCAAGCATTCTACAGGTGTGAAATAGCACCCAAGGTTTGCTCATCGGTTGGCTTCAACCAGAGGTCACATTTGTGTTGATAGAGATTGATATTTCAAAGAATTATTAGGAGATATTGTGCAGATCAGAATTTTGTTAGAGGTTATTATTGCTGGTTGACATTTACATTGCTGTTGCATCTTTATTTAAGGAGGCCATACCACTTTCAGGTCTGGCCGTACAATTACTAGCATGTCGTACACATCCAGTTTGGGTGTGTGAATTCATTGAGGGAATCACTTAGGGTTTGGGCCTTAAATCTGCAACAATAGCGGCGTTTAAGACAAAGAAATTGTTTAGCATTGAATTCAAGGTGGAGAAATCATCCATTGGAGATAGGCGTTTAGATTCTAGGAGGTCCACTTTGCTGATATATTAATTTCAGACCTGTAAATACTTGCTTTGGCTTTCTGGGTATGATGCTATGTAATTACTTAAGTATTGCATGAAAACTGATTTGAATATATAAAGAGTTTGCTTCAATAGTTGTCATTATTGCAATTGTTCATATATATATCTTTTTGGCATTTCTTGGCAAACTTTTCATCAAAAACTTAAAAGAAACAAAAAATTTGAAATCACAAGCGAATACATAGGTAGCTCTCAGTTAGTAAATATCCAGATCGGGGTGGGATATTTTAGTGGTATCAGAGCACAGTCTTCTTGCCATCCTGTGTTGGTAATATTATTTTATGAGTTAAAAGAATATTCAATACACTAGGGGTGCAACATAGTGGGAACCACCTCCAGGTCTAGAGGGTGAATTAGTTTCAGGTATTCTGGGTATTCACAACATTGATAGTGACAGTGACACAGGGAATATTACAAGTGCCATGGCTGATAGGGAGAAGAGATGAGTAGATTCAGTTAGTCTTGACTCTAGAGCCAGAAGGTAGTTTGAGAATATGGATATGATGTCTTAGCTTATGGGCACAATGAGGCAGTTTACCCCACCACAACACATGGGTAATCTTGGAAAGACTAGTGGTACAAGGAGATATGGTTAGCCTAATGTGGCAATTCAACGGTCTACATCTTCTATTGGTTCAATCCTTAGACCCAACCAGCTAACCTTTGCTCCTAGGGAGGTGCCACAGGCACCAAAGGTCCCAATGCAGGAGCCATATGTTATCATAGCTAGTGATATCACACGCCATTATGCTAAGTATATGACCCTATTAGCTTTGGTCAAGGTATTGTTGACTTTGAATTAGTTCCTAGATCTTAAGAGGCCTAGAGGTGGTGGTGCAGTTAGGATTGAGAATAGGGCACCCAAGGCACCATAGGGCACACGTGATTTGCAGCAGGCTGTGAGAAAGGTCACCTTGCCACACTTTGATGGCAGAGATAAATGCATTGCAAGATTGTGGGTCCAAAAATTGGACAACTATTTGTCTTTAAGACCAATGCCGGAGGATGAAGTGATTAAGTTCGCCACTCTACACTTGGATGGATTAGTGCACGAGTGGTGGTATCATGACATGGTTACATTACATCACCATCTCATCTCTATCTACCATGAGTTCATTGATAGGCTCATTGAGTGCTTCGATTGTAAGTATCCAGAGTTATTTTTTAGAGAGCTAGCTCAACTCAAACAGGTGGGCAGTTTGGAGATACATTGGTGAGTTTCAGAGATTGTCAATGATGGTGCCTAGCATTTCAGAGAGGAGATGGTTATTTTGTTTTGTGAGGGATTGCTTGAGCCATTGCGAGGTTGGATCAAGGCGTTTGACCCACTTACTTTGCAAGACGCAATGAAGCATGGAGCTCGCTGCCCCGAAAATGCAGTCTCTGTCTAAAACCTTGACTCCTCTAGGGGATGGGAGCCCTCATCAAGTTGTAGATCAGAAAAAGAAATCGGTAGTTAAGTTTGATGATGAGACCCTCAATGACTTAAGAAAAAGGAAATTATGTAAATGGCGCAAAGGGCCTTATAGTAGGGATCATAATTGTCCTGTTAAGGGCAAAGCAAATCGAATAGAGTGGTATTATGCTGGTGATTCAGATTCTGAAAATTCAGAACAACGAACTGATATAGAGAATAATGAGGTAGGGAGAGTATTCACAGGGTCAGGAAAAGATGCAAAACTATCCCCTATGGCATTATACTCTAGCATCCAAAGGCAGGGATCATTCAAAATCAGAGGAATTGTGAATTTGCAGCGTTGTATTACTTTGATTGATACTGGAGCTACACATAACTTTATCGATGAGGGTTTGGTTGCCAGGCGTGGACTCCGGGTAGAGAACTTGAGGGGTTCAAAGTAAGAGTGGCAGATGGTTTCACTCTTATTTTCCCCAGGAGGATCCTTAATCTCACTCTATTGTTGAATGATTACGAATTTCAAGATGATTTTTATGTCGTCAACATGGGTGAGATGGACATTGTGTTGGGTATGAAGTGGCTTCATGCCATTTAAGAATTTTCCCTCAACTTGCAGAAAATGGAAATGAAGTTCGAGGTGAATGGTAGAAAGTATGTATTGAGGGGAATAGTTGGGGGGAGTTTACGTGCCATGGTGGTGGAGTGTGAGCAAATCCAAGAGGAGTATGATTGTATTCATTTCTCCAAAGGTTCAGAGGAAGGTAATTCAAATGAACAAGGGGTTAATGTGCAGTTTGTTAATAATCCTCTATTTGAGAATGATGCTAGTTTGGTTTATGACAATCCACTTGTTGTGACCTTTTCACACATCACCCCATTCAAAATGGGGACCCCTAATTTTTGCTTCGTTCCTCGTCTTTTGGCTTTGTTTTTCTCTCTATTTCTCTCTTTCTGCTATCTGCCTCTCCGGGGATGTGTTCGTGATCGAGCTTAAACGTGAAATTTGGCCAAGTCCATTGAATTAGGGTTTGTACTTTCCTGGTCAATCCGAAATCAAATGAAGTGATTAAATTGAAGTCTGAGATTAACATTGGTGTTAGTACGCTTCCAGCAGATTTCCACTGAAATTTTGTCAGATTCTGACAACTTACTATTTTTAGTAAGTGTGTAATTCCAGGTGTTCCTTTAACATTCTTGAAGTTTTAACAGTCACACTGCATTCAGAGCACATCAAGCTGCTCACTGGCAAAATTTGAGCTGAAACAGACAACTTTTGATTTTTAGCAGTTTAGCTTCCAGAGCAGATTCCAGGGTTTATATGCAGAGTTTTTCAGCGCATGTCGGATGATTCCTTCTGGGTTTTCAGAGACCGTCGCGATGGTGTAACATGCAAAGCGAGATGATAACTTTCAGAGTTCAGCCTTCCGAGGCTATTTTTAGGGTTTGCATGTCAAGGTTTTCTTTGCATGTCAGATGATTCTTTATGGGTTTTTCGAGAGCTTCACAGTGATGTGACATGCAAATGGAGATAATCACTTATTCAGCAACTTACTATTTTTAGCATATGCATTCCGGCAGCCGCCTCCCAACACTTCAGAATCACAAACTGATCGCAATGCAATAGAAACAAGGACAAACATAGGTCATTTGATATGCATGCAGGTCAAATTAGGGTTTCCAGCTTCGAGACCCAAAAAGAGGGGCAAAAAGTCAGAATTTCCGAAAACCGGTGTATACCACTGCGATCAACATCTTTCAAGCTATCCGCTGGTAATTTTTTTTTTTTTATTCAAGGGGTAAACGCTTTTGATTGGAGCTATGAACCGGATACAACCATTCAACAATACCACACCAACGGGGTTTGAACCTTGGTGGCAAGAACAACAATGCCACCTATAAACCATCACACCATGCCAATATCGGCATCTGTTGGTAAAATTTGAAGACAAACGGAGCACTTACTATTTATAGTAAGTCATTTTAGAAACAGGCTAAAAATAGTAAGTTAGCATCAGGCGCCCGTGTCAGTAGGCAAGTCATGTGGTGAGGAGCACATCATTCGAATTTTAAGTCAAACGAAGATATGGAGGTCTCAGAAACGAGCAGTTACTATAAATAGCAAGCCACCTTCAGAAATGGGCTAAAAATAGCAAGCCACCTTCAGAAATGGGCTAAAAATAGCAAGCCAACTCAGAATAACAATGTCAACAGGCTGACAGAGTCGTGAAGATCCAGTGTTCAAAATTTCAAAGCAATCTGAGCTTTTGAGATATGAGAATTAAAAGACTTACTATTTATAGTAAGGCATGAAGAAGCCGGCGAAGACAGGGAGAAAATGCCTAAGTCTGAAGAAATCTTGCAACTACTTCCAAATACACCCTCTTCATAGACATGAAATAAAAAAATCTCTAAGTGTCAAGTTTCATCCTCCACCCTAGACTATATGCGCCCATCCTCCTCAAGGTAGGAAATGCGCCCTGCTTGATGAAGAAGCATAAAAAAATTCCAAAGGCATAAAGTTCATTCTCCTCAACATGCCAAATGCGCCCTCACTTCAAGCTAGTGGTTGAAGAAATTTCTAAGGCATTGGTGTTGATCTCATCTTGCAGCTACCTCCATTTGTGCCCTCAAGCCAAGCATGAAAATTTTCTAAGTATCAAATTTCATCCTCCTATGGCAAAATGCGCCCACTCTAGGAAGGTTGATAGCAAAAGTTCTAAGTGAAGGTTCATTCTCTTGCACTTGCTAAATGCACCCATGCTTGGAGGAGTCTAGGAAGTCAAAGATGTTGAAAATGTTCAAATCCCTCTCACCCCCCTCAAATGTGCCCAAACCAGGGCATGTGAAGACAAAAGGAAAGAAGCTCAAAGGTCAAAAGCAAGTAAAAGGCGTTGAAAACATACAAGTGGAGAATAAAGACAAAACGTCTCCATGCAAAGATATCCATGCAAGGCGTGTGCATGAAGACAAAGGACAAGTGGCATATGAAGAGATCCCAATGCCTTGAGGTGGGTCCACCTTGTCATGTGTACGCCCAAAGAGGTTGAAGGGAAAATACTCCAAATATTGAAGTTGATAACTATATGCGCCCATCCTCCTCAAGGTAAGAAATGCACCAATGATTCAAAGCAAGTTAGGAGAAAGTCAAAGTCAAAATTTTCATCCTTCATGAGGTGTGAAATGTGCCCAAGCAAGGGCATGCAAAGACAAAATGCTAAGCATTGGAAGTTCATCCTCTAGCCTAGGCAAAATGCGCTCAAACATGAGGTAGAAAGTCAAGAGGTCAAAGATGTAAGATGTTAATTCCTCATCAAGTGAGAAATGCGCCCAAATGGTAAAGGTAAGGTGGTGACAAAAAAATGACTAAGGCGTTAGGAATCTGAATGGAAATATGCTAGGCGTTGGGTTTTAAAGAGATATTTATTCCTCATGAAAGGTAAAATGCGCCCAAGACATTCAAAAGAAAAAAATTTCTAATTGAGTTGAAATAAAATTTCCTCACCACGGGTAGAATGATAAATTTTTTTCTAAGGCACAAAGTATTTCTTCCTTAGGAAAATCACGCCTGGACTTGGAAGTGTGAAATTTTTCACAAGCACGAATGAAGTTGCCAGTGGAAAAGTCAGTGAGTGCCTGCTTCGCGAGGTGGATAAAATATTTTCAAGTCAGAGCAACAAGAAATGTTCACAGATGTGAAGAACGAGATTAAATTTGTTAAAAGTTATTTTTCCAAGGTTCAAAATTCAAGAAAAAATAAATGAACCTGTTCGTTGTATACCCATGAATTCGACAAATTCTGAAGAAAATTTTCTTTTGGGTATTGAGGATCTCCGATGAGAAGTTGATTTTAAAGTCTTCCACACGTCCCCAGGGCCTCCGAGATAAAGATTTTTGATGGGCACTTGAATTATGAAATCTCCTAAGTAAAAATTTGAAAAAATTTCTAAGGCAAGGGAAAAGGATGTCGAAATGAAATGCCTTGGCGGATGAATTTGAAGTTAATTGCCTAGGTGAATTTGCTTGAATTCCTCGTGGCGGTAGTTTTCTCAAGTCAGAGATGAATAAAATCAAAGTTGTCAGAGCTTTGGCTGGTGAAGTGAATTCCTTGAAGATGATGCAGTTGAAGTTAACGCTCTCAAAAGATGATTTTAAAAGTGCATCTCTTAAATACGCCCTTGAGGAGGATGGAATTTGTTTAAGGCATTGAAATATGATGCCCCAGCTTGCAGATGTTGGAAAATCATGAAGAAAGCAAAGTTGTGTTGGAGGAAAATGATGAACCCTATCAGATGAAGAGATCACTCAAACCTCAAAGATCAGAGCATGAAAATCAGATGAGTAGGGTAAATTTATATTATGAGGTGTTTTGATGTCCTTTTGTTTGTTTTGTAGGCTGAACGTCGGGGCCATGGCACGATGACTTGGAGTAATGAAGCAAATAGTCCAAGATGATAAAATCATGAAGGAAGAAAAGTTGCAAGAAATGGCTGTGTTGGAGTCTCTCCTCAAGGACGCAATGTGCACCCAACATAGTCAGGCGAGTGGCGAGGAAGAAATGATCAAGTCCAAGATAGGAAAAGATGAAGGCCCAAAGGTTAGAAATGATCCTCAAGTACTTCTAAGTTGAAGAACAACATCAAGGGGAAAATCATTGTCAAACATGGGAAATAAGTTCCAGCCTTGAAGTTTCAGATCGAGAACGTGCCTGCCGTACCAGTCCAAGAAGTTGAAGCAGTATGAACGTGTTTCAAAGGTAGAATCTTCTAAAAGATGGTGGCCATTAATTGCTCATTTATTACCCCCACTCTTCTTTGTGGCGGTTTTTGGGGTGAATCTTGCTTAGGGCTGAGGTGGCACAATCTGGGCCATCTAGCCGATTGTAATCTGAGCCGTTTGTTGGACTTGACCAACTATATAAAGGGGCATCCCCCTTCATTTGTACCTTCATGAGACATTAAGTTAGACAGTAGACATAGAGTAGAGGGACAACTTAGAAGTAGCTTAATGTAGATTGATAGTGTAGTGGAAGAAGGAAAGTTTTCCTTTGAAAACTTTTGCAAGAAATTGTTGTGTAAAACTTTCATAATAAAAGATCTTTTCATTGATGGTGAAATCGTCTTTGTTATGGATAGCTAGCGAGGTTTCTTCATGCCTTCTACTTCAAGTAG